>NW_019379551.1:190581-205638 GCF_000648655.2 Copidosoma floridanum
TATATATATATATGGGTAGCATAGAGGTATTTGGGATGGATAAAGGAGAGCCGAGGTTGACGCGATGACTTCTCATCTCTCGAGAGAGAAAAGTGAGACGCACTTGGTATATAATTGTAATTGATGTTTGCACTGCGCATCAATCGATGGGTATACATCCAGGATTTTCTTTGCTGTTATTCCGCCGACTCGAAACGTCAGAATGAGAATACCTGCCCACTCTATGTACGCGATTCCAGAGAAATGGAGAATCTCTTGTTAAATGGTGAATAATTATGGGGCAGGTTTAATTAGAGAAGAAAGTTTCTTGTTTAGACTGCCCAACTCTGCTGAACTCTCGGAGGGGAGAGCTACCTTTACAGGTGTACGTGTGTAGCGGCGGAGCAACCCATCAAAGTCCTATTTTCGTCAAGTTTATATTAGTTCGTTTGGAGATCACACGGCACGTGCTTAGATAGCCAGCTGCGAGAATCATGATTTACTATATCCTTATTAAGATGCCCTATAAAATGGAAAATATACTGTAAACTGGAAAAGTGAGATGTTGCTCTTTTGGGTAAAGGTAACCGATTCTTCGAATGATTTTTATTGATTCGCTCTTTTCGTGGATGCATACCGATTGTTGACATCCTACGGATGAATTAAAAAAAAAAAAAAAAAAAAAAAACAGGTGATAATAGTTTAGATGTTCAAAATAAGTTGTGATGGATTGCTCTCTGGTCAACGTTTGCCAAAAAAATTTTTCAAATCGAAAAAATAAAGGAGCAATTTTTTTGGCTGACGCAAATCGAATTGTTTTTTCTCGCTTTTGCGAGCACTTATTATTACGTACATCATTTTTCGGTGAAGTAGGAAACTTTTTTAAAATAAAGAGGGTAGAAAAAAAAGACAGTCCTTCAAAAAATTGATTAAGCAGTAGCCATCAGATACTTTTTAATGGCACCAGTAAGGTGGATGTCCCAGTACTCGCTCACTTAAGCAAACGAAATGTCCCAATAGTTGATCACTTTTTTTCTTTTGTGGGCCTTCGTTATATTTTCAATTGGGTTATACACATTAACTTTCATTGAAAGAGTAATTGCTTAGTGTCTGAATAGCTACCCGATTTATATATGTTTTGAAAATTTATAGTGGAAAAAATCAGCCAGATGACCGACTATTGGGACATGACCGAGTACTGGGACATCGACCTTATGTACATAAATATATTTCAGTAGGGAGGAATAACTCGGAAAAATCTATAATAAGTATGCGTATAGTTATAAGCAACACTGCTTATATAACGTACGTATGTACATCTGAGTAAAGTAGATGTTAGCATCAGTGCAGAAGTGAAAAAATAACATAAAACTATATCAGCTGTAGGTGTAGAGGGAGGGTCAGGGGGGGGGGAGGTCTATTGGTTTTATATTATTTTGAAATCACCCGAATAATGGGCGAGCGAAATAAAGGGAGCAAACAGCCTCGCCTCGAGAACCCACTAGCTTGTATGTATAATATATTATACTCGTATACCTGTACCTAATACGCGGCGGTGCACGTGCGTGTAACCCATTATACATCACGCAAGCAAGCACGATACTCATTTCGTCACGCGAGAATCACACTCTGGGGAGCCCGATTCTTGGGCCTTGAAAGGGCACCCCTGTATAAATATATACTCTCTGTCCTCCCCTCACTCATCAGAACCCCCGACCCCCCCCCCTCCATTTCACGAGTCACGCATTAATAATATTCTTACACCAGAATTGTGCTGCAAAGGTGCGTCAGCCAGGTCGATAAGTACATCTGATGCTTAACCGTATACACGTATAGGCTGTTGGCGTGCACCTCCGATTTTCGCATCGTCTCGTGGCTGAATGTTGAATGTTGAGCTTGCTGTGCCGATGACAATACTTTTACCTGTTTGTCTATATAAATATAATATGCAGCGACAAGTTGTCCAAAGTAGGGTATGTCATCACCCCATGATATAAATATTGTGATGATAACGACGATGATGTATCAAGGAGCGTTGATGATGAAATTCGGTGATTTAGAAACGAGATTCCAAGTCAAGGATACAAAAAAAAATAAAATAAAATAAAATAAAAAAATAATTACACAAAATGATCCTAGTGCTCGAGTGCAGCACGTGTCGGAATGTTTAATTGTGGTACTCGTGTGGTACGTACTTGTGCCTGCATCTACTATACGAGAAATAAAGCACATTTTTTGATATTCCTAAAGAAAATAATCTAACTTGACTCGAGGGATGACGTGTACACAAAAAAAGGAGATAAAGGGAGTCGATGCGGAAGAAGATCTCAAATAAATTAAACAATCGAAACCTTTTAGCAAAATTGAATTCTAGCAATGAAAACAGCGTCAGAAGCATCTGAAAGATGAAGAGGGGAAAAAAGTCGAGAGCGTCTCCGGAAGCAAAGAAAAAGAGAGAGAGAGAGAGGGGGGAGGAGGTGCCCGTCATTTCGTCGTTCGGGTGTTTTCTCTCTCGCTCTCTTTCTTTTACCCGAGCACTCGAACGCCTTTTTTTACCTCACAGCAGGAAAATCAACGATTTCGTCGTCCTGACTCTTTCACCCTACATTCCCTCTCTTTTCGTCGTGACTTTTTGCTTCCACCGCGGCTCTTCGTTTTTTTCTCATGGCAAAGAACTTCAGCTCTTACCTCTCTTCATTTTTTTCTTTTTTTTTTTTTTCGCAAGGCTTGTTCTACTTTATCTTGTTTTCCGCGAAGCATTAATAACGACTGAAAATTTTGCACGTACACAAGATTATTGTACTAATTATTTTTGTTTGCCTGTTTGTTAAATCCACACCACTGCTGTTTCAAACATTACTATTTGCACTGGTTGAATAACAACAATGGCTAAGGGGTGGGAAAAGGGGGCAGTACGCTATTGGCACCAAACGATTTTCATCAAAAGGTGATTTTCAAATGTGTTGCGAAACTGGCGAGACTGAATACACGGTACACGGTTGTGAAAACAAAAAAAAATGTTCTTTAACTCAAGTTAACCATACGTAAATTGACGTAAATCGTGATGATTAAACTCGAGAGCGTGTAAATGTACAGATGGTTGTAATAATTGAGACCAGAAATTCAAAAAACACTATAATTTTCGAGCGTAAAAGCGTTAAAATATGCCTGAGCAGCGTAAAAATATTATTATAATGATTGTATTCTTCAATGAACATTGTACAACTTTGTCGTCCCGATAACACGTTTTCGAATAAAACCACGGGATAGTATGCAATGCAGAGAGGTAGAGGTCACGTATACATGGGGTGAAAGACGAGAGCGCATGGCAAGAGCCGATAGGGGTAATCCAATTTTTCGGAATAATATTTGCCTTAAAGCTTAGCTTACGTGGCATCTTGGCGGCTCATCCTAATCCTTCCGCCTCTCACCCGGATCCTGCGACTCCTGCTGTTGCGCAAGGTACAACACCTCATATATATATTGCATAGTCACATCGATGGACGTTGCATCTTCAGCTCGATCGGGTTGTACGAGCAGCGACAACAGACAGAAAGATGCATCATTGTAGATACATATATTATATAGGTACAATCGCGATCATCCTCACGATTCCACGGGGACGTGGTCCATGGGATTTACACAAAGTAGAGCGGAGCCGTAGGTACACACATATATATTATATATATACACACACACGTTATATACCCATGTGGCGGAGGAGGGCTTCATGATTCTCGGAGGGTATGGAATGGTCGTGGGTCCCAGGACACTCGCACGCGCGACGCGTCGGAAATGCGAAAAGAATATCTCGGGTGGCCGTAAATTTTCATGCTCGCAAAGACATCGTACTATGTACAGTTAGTATCGACTGGCTTGTCGTTGGGAGAATTTAGTGTTACGTATATAAGTACAGACAAAACGTGACGTTATTACATCCGTGAGACGAGCCGAGGGTGTGTGAACCGCAGGTACCTACGTTGTTTTTGCCGGCTGGAAAAAAAATTTGAAAACAATGGATTGTTGGGTAAATCGATACCTATACCTTATATTCCTGAGCTTTTGTGCGAGGGTGACTTTTAATTGTGCGCGCACAGTCTCGCGTGAATACCACCATCTCCAAAGTCACTCTAATCTTTGGTTTGTCCGCGGAAAAAGAGGAGGATACGGGATTTGATGTCTCGGAGACCTAACGAAAAAAAAAAGGAAAAAAAAAAAAACCAATACGAGGCGTTTGCGAGCTCTGGAAGTCGTGGTGAGACGGAGCATCAGCGCTGTATTATTGTATGCACTTAGGTACTGAGGGAGGTAAAGGGGGGACGGGTAGATAAGTTTTCTTCTTTGAGTCACAGCGGTGCGGGTGGAAAATTCCGATAAAGTCGACGTACTATCACCTACACGCATACCAGATTTGACGTCTACACCTTTCCCCCACTTCTTTTAACGTAAAAATAATCCACGCGTGTGTATATGCGTATGTTATACGTAACAGTACGACGACCACCGATCAAAGCTGAGGAGGTTATTTTGGACAGAGATAAACTCCTGTTAATCCACGGAAAAGCTGTGTTGTACTTGTAATTTTCTGTTCAACAAAAATGTAAGTGAAAGAACAAAAGCTATAAAAAATCAAGGTCAAAGAGTTTTTCGCTTTCGACACTTTCAATGGCGAATTTCCGTCTGATCGTATATATTGTTCGTACCTACAACAAGTAAGTACGTGCACTCCGTGTATGTATGTATATGTAAATATAGAATAGCACGTTGTACCAACGGAGAGATAGTTCCCGCTGACAAATCACCGACTGTGCTTTATAAAATAGGCATACACAATGGGGGGAGTGAAGGGAAAAATAAAAAAAAGAGAGGGGCAGCCCGAGCGAGCGGGAGCGGATAAGGGCTTATCTTTGGGATCATTAGCCCGAAAGGGGAAGAAGCGGCAGTTGAGGACGGAGAATAGAGAGAAAGAGGAGGATTTTTCCGGTCGCGCCCGGGGAAATCAGACGCTGACGAATAGGTGGAACGGCTTTATCGTCCGTATAACTAACTGCGGGGGATTGCACGTATTGCCGTCTCGGTCTTCTTCGCGCGGCACGGGGAGGAGGTAGCAAAGCGCGAAAAAGAGTGGTGCGTGCAGCGCGTCGCGGGGCAAAACGAATGGCTCGCGGGAGATGGAGAAAAAGTGGCAGCTTTGATAGCCGAATTTTCGAGAGCCGAGTAGGAGTTGGTTGGTTGATGGTAATGGCCAACAGCGGGGGATGGGAAATGGTGGCATTAAGGGTACGCGAGATAGCCGTACAGAGAATAAGAAAGAAAGGAGGCGACCGAATGGGCCTTGGGGTGGGAGAGGGAGGCCCCTGAGCGATCCAACTTTACGAATAAAATTACAGTTGAAGAGAATTCGTCAACCGATAGGGGAACAAAGGGGAGAAGAGAGAGAGAGAGAGAGAAAGTGAAACGCCACAGCCGCGCTCCCCTGCCACCCAAGTTTTTCAAGCAAATTTGCATATCCGGCTTCCTGGGAGAGACGAGGACAAACAGGAGAAGGATTTTCGTGCTCGTGTAGCTCGTTGTGGCCGACCACAAATTCACGGAACCGCGGATAATCGAATGGCTTGATTTCCTTCAAATTTCTCTCTCTCTCTCTTTTGTGTCGTCATTTTATTTTTGCATTGCAAGTACGGGGTAAAACAATCCGAAGCCCTTGATGCGAATCGCGCACAGCAATAATATACTATCCTACCAAATGGTGCGTCAAGTTCATTGACGAGGAGTTAAGTCGTTCGGATGAAGAATATAGTTTGCTCGACATAGTTAAACGTGTGTGGCTTTGATTCATTAGCTCGTGCTGAGCTGATACGGTGGACCAAATAATTTTATCTTCGATTTTATCACTAGATATCCTAGAACGGTGTACATATAAATATACAAAATTATTGAAACATGCAGATATATATTTGCCTGTGCAAAAATAATTATGATTAAACTTCCCAAAATACAGATTGGCGATCACCAATTTTTCGTCCTACAAGCCAATGCTTTGTGAAAATTAGAAAAGTGCACCTCGTACAAGTATATAAATCCATCATGCCAGTTGATGGGCGGAAAATTGATTAATACCTACTCACGAATTTTGGATACATTATTCTGAAAACTGTCACTCTTAACATTTATTACGCTAATCATGAATTAGAGGATATGATGAAATTTAATTGCGCGCGTTGTTAATCCCGTGTACCTGTTCAATATAGCATGGAATAAAATGAAAGATTAATAAATCGAATATTCATGATTAGTATAATGCAAACACTCGGTGGTGGTGGTGGTACTGGACTGCCAAATTTGTACATGTATATGTATATATTCTACAGTGCACTGTGACGTATGCATTGAATACCTACATTGAAACACAATGCAGTTAATTTCAATAAATCATTTAAAGCTCATAGAATAAAATCCTCACGTTTTATGCAAAGAGAGAGAGAGAGAGAAACAAGCACCCATGTATGGGTGTATGTGATGTATGTAGAAACTGATATCATGATGAATAACAGCACCAAATCACTATGGACATTTCGGATTACGTGATTCTCGACCAATGCTGAAACAGCAAGATAAAACTAAAACGACAGTCAGACAAAAATCCAAGATGTGACGTCTTTCAGTTCTTCCTTTTCTACTAACTTAATCTTTTGCTAAATAGGGGCGGATACATCACCCCAAAAGCGACAGGAGCGTTTTTCCCTCCAAAATCATCGAGGATGAACCTACTATTTAGTTATAAAAATAAATCCACTTTACTTAACTTTCATCTGCAGTTATAGGTGAAAGAATCAACTAATTTAAAATATTTTCTACGTCTACAGTGATAAATAAGCTGATTCGGATGGATTTTCGGTTTTCAGATTTTGTAGTGACAGTACTTACAATAACTCAAAAATTTATCCGAGTTAGCTGCTTCCGAGTTAGTTTTTTTTTTACCACGTCATCGATAACTCGGGTTAAAGTACAATATAATCATATAATGTATATTTTTCTAATAGATCTTCATCGATAAAAAATGTAAATTAATCATAATGGCAATATGATGGAACTAGTAACTATAGCGATGTTACAAAACACAGCCCCGCAACTTGTCTGCTGAAGAGTATCGTTAACTGTAGTTCTCTATCTCTTTCTTTCGACTCCTGGAAATTCTTATTAACAATGGTGTCCGAGTAATATTCTTTGGAATATCAGTGAAATTGACGGGACGGAAGAAAAAGAAGAAGGAAATCCGTTTCAACCAGCGATACACAGACTCGGGCAGCCTTGTTATTCGCTTGGTTAATATTTTTACCGCCATTCCACATTCCCAAGCTTTTTCTTTGGTATTTCTTTTGCTAAAGGAAATGTAAGCGACGGGGACTTAATGGTCTCTCGTTTATTATTTTTCCCTCACCTCCGCACCAGACTCCCTTTTCCTTTTGAGCCCCCGTTAGTCGTCGCATCGTTTCCGTGCACGAAAAAAAAATCCTACATCTACTCATGACATTACACTCGCACACCCTGGCACGTGTAAAGTATACACTGATGCAGCATACCTAGAACGAGAAATTAATAAGTGATTATGCTGCAATCACTTGTTTTACCTTTATACGTAACCTTGGCTCCAGATGCGTTTTCAAATTCTTAAAAATTTTACATCTCGGTGAATCTCGAAGTTGAGCAGCGTTGGGTGGAATTAGACAACTGGAGTGAAAGAATAGTTGAAACTCAATAAAACCTAACAAGTGAATATTTGTGGGGCTTTTGATGCCAAAAATTGGATTCGCCCGGACCACTCAGTGCAAAAGTAAAATTTTAAATATGAAAAAATACATTCCGGTACTTGGCAGCCGCTGGTCTTTAGCTTAATTAATTTTTTATTATTATTATTACTACTTTACATACTAACACACGTTTTTACAAAGTAGGTACAGCCAATGCGTCTGTGAATTTCCAGCGTTTTGCGACAGCCCGATGTTTATTCGACGAATTCAAATGGCACGCACTTTGCGTCAGCAAAAAAAAAAAAAAAAAAAAAAAAATCTGCACGGATCCGGTGGGTGCACTTTGTCGAAAGTATACCTACGCGCTGTTCCACCCTCGATTTTGCAAAAACAGCCCGGCAAATCGGCTTTCGGGGCGCAATGAAACGAATTAGGGCTTAATCAGAATGTAAATCCGCGATCCGCTTAGCAAAACAAACAACGTGCCGGATGGCAAATGAGATGCCACGTAGCCAAGCCCCTCCCACACTCGAGGCTTTTTCTGCAGCGCCGAAGAACAAAAAATTCGAATTCGCGATAATCCCGCGATGGCTGAAACAGTTGTAATGCGATTGTGCTCTCGAGGGAGGAGGCAGCGCCGCTGATATTTTTCTGCCAAATTTATGCCATCACGGCGCTTGTCACAATATTTCCCTAGCCCCGATCGATTCAACGGTGGCGCTCTGTATGACTGCAACCAGTGCTCACCCCCTCCACCCCACCCCCTCGTTGGCTCATTTGAGCACACAATACCCTGTAATCGCCAGCTGTGTGTGTAGACTTTTTTCTTCCGTTTGTTTCCCCCTCCTCCTCCTCCTCCTCCTCCTCGGTAGAAAGAAAAGTTTCATCCAGTAAAAATACGGGAGCCAAGACGAACTTTCCTGCAGGTTTATGTGTTGTTGTTGTTGTTGTTGTTGTTTTCTCTACCTTCTCTTTATACATGTATGCATTTCCTGCATGTTATGTATGTATGTTTATCGTTTATAAGCGTGACAACCTCGCTCTCGGCACATAATAATGTATTACAAGTGACCACCAGCTGATCTCGGACACGCCTGGTGTGGATTTTTTGCGAGATGAATGCGTTTTACCCCGCCATTCCCCTCTGTATCGTCGCGCACGTGTGCATAGTTTATACATGCGTTGTTTAACTGATTTGAAACTCAAAAAATCCAGGACTCGGGGCTGGGGCGGCAGTAGCAAAACGATTCATTCCAAGTCGCACATTTTACTTTGCATTCGAATAAATCTCTCGATCCTCTCCCCCGCACGTGTACCTACTCTTCCGACTCCCACCCTCTCGACTTTTCTCCTTTTTTCATCTTCGTATCCCGTTGTTTCCCGTTGTTTCTCTCTCCTCCCCCCTCCCGCCACACCTACCCTTTTACCGACTGCAGCTATGCGAATTGCAACGCAAAAAAGCTTCGTGTATCTTACTCGTGCAAGAAACAACAAGTAAAAAAGCCGCAGAAAGGGGAGGGAGGAAGTAACCTATAGCTCGCTAAATCTCGGTCTCTCTCTCTCTCTCTCATCCTTCTATAACGCGGCATTTCGTATTGCTGCTGCTTCATCGATTTTCAGCTTCGAATGTGGGGGAAAAACTGTGCAAAAGTCTTGATTTAATATTTTAATATTCGATGATCTACGAGGATATTGTACGTAAAAAAGGGGGAATTTTTTATTTTTATACCACGCCATAAATATATTTACGTTGTATATACGCACGCTCGATTCAGTTGAAGAGTTTTTTCACGGATTCTATTAGATATTTATACATCCTAGCCCTATCTTTCCTCCTCGGTAAATTAAAGCCAAGTGGAGGTATGGAGTAGAGAAAGAGGAGCTGATGCTGTTTATTTCACTTTTGCGAGCCATTTGTTCCCTCAGCGCTCGATACTCCTCCTCCTCCTCCTCCTACGCTTACTTCACTACTACTACTACTACTACTACTACTGCACCCTTCTTTCCACCCCCATTGCCGCCTTCGTAGCGTATATAAATCCAGGGAATTATTTATCCATCCATACACGCGCGTGTATATAGATACGTGACCCATAGATTATGCGGCGCTCTGTGTTGCTCCTATACTGTGTGACTCGCCCCCCTCCCAACCCGACCAAGATAAATTCATGCGATTAAGAACGAGGAGAGAGAGGCTTGAAAGGCCGATGCTGCTGTTGTAGTTATTGATTCTTGGTTTTTTTTTTTTTTTTTTTTTTACTCACGGAGTTTTTTCACATTTACGATTGGATGAGCCCAAATCTATTGTGATGAAAATGAAGAGGTAAACCGAAAATCATGAAAACAAATTATGTACTTGTATTTAAAGTCGCATCAAGTACCAAACCAACTGATTATTCGCTGGATCAAATTATAAAATCTCGAAAATTCAGAAACTCTTGTCGATTTGGCTATTATATAATTGGATGAATAGGTATACCTATCAAGCAGTACCGTCCAAATGTCCTGCAATTGAACCAACTATCCCTGCATATTATATGTTCCCCTTTTGTCGTACCGTATACAATACACAGTTGCTCCACTCACACGCTGCAATAGAGCCAGTTTTGAGGCATTTGTGTTTGTCCTGCAATATATATATATATATATATATATCACAGCTACACCCACATAATATAATATATAAAACACAAACGTTACAGCAGAATCGCTCAAACGATTGGACGCGACGGTGGTGGATGTATTTGCAATGTCTATACATGTACTGTATGTTGATGGTTTTATTTTATACATACGATTGGCCGTACGCATACATTACACCTGGTTGTATTTATCGTGCAATGTAACAACAATATTCAACAGTTCAAGTGCTTGTTTGTATTTAGGAGCTAGAAGCCAATGTTAACCAAACGCCAATAAAATTTTGCTATACTTGGACTTTTTTTTGTTTTTTTTTAATACTTATTTTTCATGATTATATTTGTATGAAACAACATACCTACCTACCTATTGTAGTAATACACATGTCGTGAGTGGTAGAGATTGGAAAAATAAAAATGAAAAATGAAAAATTTCCATGGGAACGGAATAAGTAACGGATCAAAGTTTTTTGAGATTTGTTGGCGGATCGAGGAAGAAAAAAAAGTGAGCGAACAAATAGACGAACGAATGAAAAATCCTGATTAGGCCATCACTAGTACGTATAGGGCGTAGAACAAACAATCCCGAATAACACGCAAGCGCAACTGTTTGACTTGCATTTCCTCGAGGCCTCGCATACTTAATGATGTATAATTCGTTGTCGACCGGTTCACCGGAGCAGAAGGGCAATATCAAGGAGGAAGTGGAGCCAAGGCCCTTTCCGGATGCTCGAAAATCTCTGACGTACCCACGCTATCTACATAATAATGGTATACCTGTATACCAATGATACTGACTTTGGGCTAATCATCTTTCTCTCTCTCTCTCTCGGTGCAAACTTTGCGAAAATTTGATTTCCAGATAACGAGGTAGAAACGCTGTTGCCGACGCGCGTCTTTACTTATGGTTTGTTTAATTACGAATTTTTTGTTTCCCCTATCTGTTTTTGATGCGTCGAGCGCACTGCAGCTTTCCGCCTACGCGACTCCTCGCGCTTCGGCTCAAGCTTATTCTCTCATTCTCCCCTTCTCCCGTATTGTACAGACACATGTTGTACCCGAAATGTATTTTATTATATACCGCTGTATATTTCAACTATACTGAGTATTATGTTGTACGACTACCGTGACTTTACGCCTGTGGAGCTTGGAACGAGTTCTCCTCTCTGATATTGTTTTGGAACGTCAGCCATTATAAAATTGTTATTTTTGTTTTCATTTACTCAACGCTTGGCGAGCCTTCCTAGGTGCATCAGGATTTCAGCTTGATGTTAGGTACCTTCTTTTCCCATAAAAAATTACACCTTTCCTGCATTTTTTTGTCATCATCGTCAATTTGTTACATTATGCAGGGGACTCTCATTGATTGTATTTGTATTGAAATGCCGAGTGAAGGTGTAAGTACCTAGTGATCAAACGTAATCAGGGTGAGAGGCATTACGGAATTTTGCAGGTTCTCGTGGATTTGCGGAAACATACGAAGAGGTAGGTTAGGCCGATAATGGTAAGTAGTGCAGTGCAGTTGATTTGCTGAATCGCTGATACGAGGTTCCGGTCGGCGTGGCAGCTCGATTCGCGAATTGTGCGGATGAATCTCGCCATCGCCTATCTCCGTATCAACCTCGCCACCATCCACTATTTAATTACGCGGCACGAACAGGTATATCCTGCGTTGCGCACTTTGTCGAGCAGCCTTCATGTTGTACAGTGGGATATATGTACCTACCCCGATAGTTAATCTGACGTGGGTTGCTGTCTGTTGCCGGGACGAGAGAGGCTATTGTTAACTTGAATTCATTTAACGAATGCCCTTTTTTATTTTATTTTATTATTATTATCATTAATATTTTTATTTTATAAAAAGCAAAGATTTTTACTGTATGTACTCTATAAACGCGTGTTTACAGTTTTAATATAATACGTGCCTACTACCATTTTTACTCGTTTATACTATGTATTTTTCATTTTTCATTTCCTTCTTTGCTTTAATCAAGTGTGCCCGTCGTTATTGATAAGCGATAGTGGTGCAAGTTATTATCATTCAACATTATATATTACGAGGTACACTCGATTATACTTGCAGGATACTGACTTGTTGGTGCACAACACATTGACTAAATTTTCCCGAGTTTTTCAGAGTGCCATTAAATGATGACGATAATAGTACAGTAAAAATCTTTTACCTCTCAAAAAAAAAAAAAAAAAAAAAAAAAAAAAACAGATAAATTGTGCTTACGTAAAAAATTAAATAAACGGAAAAAAAAGCTGAAACCCCAATTTTTCACGAAGTTCATTCGCACGAGTGCACGGTCCCCCAAGCTGGGCAAGAAAAATTACACGCTGCATGTGTTGCCACAGTTTCGAAACAACAACCAGCACCACCATTACCTATACTGCATCAAATTGCTATTACTACTGGCATGATGTTTTCCTGCTGTAAAGTATTATTAGGACAACAGACAAAAAAATGAAAATAAATATATCAGTGATCAACGTGACTCGAGGGTCAACTCTCGCCAGAGAAGCAAGAAACAAGTGGTTTTCATGTATAATGAAGCAAAAAGTAAAACTGTCGTATAATTCAAGCTCGATGGTTATGGAAACACATGTGCATACAGGGTACAAAGTAGACAATAACATGTACATGGTACCAAGCCCGGAGAACATTAATTTATTTTTCGTCCAAAAGTTGTATCAAATAGATGATGATTAATGTACGGAGACTTTTTTTACGTTGGTGAAAACATAAACAAAGGGCAGCTGGACATCCTAAAAAGGTGAAAAAAAAAAAAAAAAAAAAAAAAAAAAGAAAGAAAAAGAGTCGGCTCGAAACAATCGGGAGCGATAATTCCAGGTCCCAACAACAAGCAGTGCACGCATCGACGCTCATCCTCGTAATCTCGTTTGTGGTGCTCCAGTAAACGCACAATAGAAGTCGTGGTGGGTGGTGTGGCGCGCGCGAAAGGGAGCGAACTGAGTACGGTGGGGGGAAAGGGGTTGCACAGGGCTGCAGGCTATCGCGTATACCTACCTCTCTGACCCGGCAAACTGGATCCGGAAAATGCAGCTCCCTCTCTCTCTCTCCCTCTTTCAATCTCCCACGCAGTGTAGGCGGTATACGTGCATATAGGTGCCTAATGTTCGCCCTGGCATGTGCATAGGTACACACACACACATGTGTTGGTGTTACGGGGTTGTGACGCGCCCGGCACAAATAGCCGTACGGACGAATACGCGTAAACAGAGCAGCGATCCGTGTCGCAGATAGGGCTAGTTACTCCGTGGGAATGTATTGCGCCCTGCGCGAGGTCACCACAGATACATTGGTTAGCTCATGGGAGGGCTACGCGACTACCATGGATATACGATGCTATTTATACATATTTATTATATGGGGAAGGAATAAGACCTCATCGTATCATACGCATCTGATGCCGATGAAGAGTATAAGTATATAACTATATTATATGCTCGTTGTACTCGTGACGGTATTTTTTTTTTTTTTTTATAAATCAATGGCAAATCAAAAGTAAAAAAGGAAAAAATAATGATGAATTTCCAAGTATGTCTAGCTCTATACATACATAGCTCGACAACAGAGAACATAATATTTATTAAAGATAAAAGTGTTGAAGATGACACTTAAAATATTATTAATTAGATAAACGACAATAGTTTGAGCCGTTATTATATTGTATAGCTTCGAATTCAAAACAATTAAACGCACGCTTATTTTTCAAGCTAAGAAATGACTTGTTAATCAACAATTAAAAGCAGTGATTCGTTATAGGTATGACGGCTAGCTGCGCCATCAGTATAGTATATGACCGACTGTTCGTGCTTGCTCTTTCTCTCTCTCTCTCTCTCTATACATGTATACATTGGGTTAGATGTTCTCTCTATACGTGGGGTGAGACGAGAATATGGGGAGCAGGAGAGCAAAGGCGTCGAAAAAAAAAAAAAAAATCAATATCCCTGTACGCTTAAGTTCACCGTTCCACAGCCCATTGCACGAATTGAGCAAATATAAATCCCGAAACTGACAATAGAAGCAGTACAGCGTATAATGGTGCATGCAGAGTACCCACTGACCCCACTGCACCTATATTATATCGACATCATCGTGTTCTTTTAATATAATTTGGTCCGCGCACTCTTTGGATAGCTATAAGGATATATATATATATATACCTACCTAATCTTTTTACGCGGTATATACCTATGACAGCAATAACAATAAATGTATAAAAAAAGACGAACTAAGGTGCGATGACCGTCGAGCGTATGTGTGGACTCAGTGGTCATGATAATTAAAATAAAATGAGCAAATACAAACGAATGGGAATAAAAAGCACGTGATCAATTAAAGGTGACCGTGCATTAATTTATTATTCGCATATATACATATATATTTATATCCTCACGGTGTAACGTCCCATGCGAATGTTGTATGGTCCATTATGAGAGTTTCAGTGTATATTATAGTGTAAGCTTTGAAATCTGGGCACATAATATACATATATATCTCGATACTATACATATATGGGTATGAAACTTGGGGGAGCTCTGCAGCCTCTACATGTATGGTAAAACGAAGACTGCAAACGCGCCTCCGTTCTCATACGCGCGTGTGTGTGTGTGTATATATTTATATATATATATATATATATATATATATATATACACGT
>NW_019379551.1:206149-226730 GCF_000648655.2 Copidosoma floridanum
AAAAAAAAAAAAAAAAAAAAAAAAAAAAAAAAAAAAAAAAAAAAAAAAAAAAAAAAAAGAAAAAACGCGAGAAGAGCTTATTTTTTATTTTTTCAAGTATTTGAGAACTGACAATGCATATATATATATACTAATATGAGTACCATCAAAATCTGAATCGGTTAACATTCCCTGATTTAGCAGTTTTGCCATTCACTGGTAAGTCATGCAGCTTGTCCAGTACCGCGCTTTTTATTCCAAATCAGTAGGTTGGAGCAAACGTTGCAGTGCACCAAAGCTTAGGCTCAGTGAAATATCATTTAGTGAATTTTCACCGATTCAGTTTTATTAACTGCACCTAATTATATGCCTGGTTGTTTAAAAAATTTGCTAGGCTGTATAATAGTACACAAGTACTTGTATAGGTGTAGGTGTATGCGAGTAAGTATACAACGACGTGGTGGTGGTAGTGAGTTTGGGGTGTATTATACTGGATGTAGTGCGTGCGTGTGTGTTTTTGGACTCGCGGCATGCAAAGAGCCAGGCCAGGCCGCCGCGATGGGTGAAATTTGTTTAGAAGTTAGGAGCGGGCGTAATTGAAATTGATGCGTGGCGGAGCCTGGAAAATTAGGGACTTAATTTTGATGAATTCCCTGTGCCCCCCACCCCACGATTCCCGTACATTATAATACATACACACCTATACTTTCGCATCTAGCTGATGCGCTCCTGCTCTACATACCGCCCCCTTACCTCTCCTTCCCCCGCCACAACTGTACAACCCGCGTACCCGCGTACCCGAGAAAATTAAGGATGTGCCCACGTGTATATACCTATCGGATCCTCGTATTGCGTTATTGTTATTGTATAGTATACCTACTCGGCGTGACTTTGTCAGATTTTGTTTTTGCATCACGTAAAGTAAATCTTGTTTATCACATTCGACACCTTCGTTGCATTTGCATTCTGGTATCACGTCTCTCTCGCGTCACCATACTACAATGTCTATACACATTATACCTACAGATAAGCGTCACATTCATGGCCCCGATAGCGCTGTCGCTTCATCGAAATTATCAATCTCTGATTCCTGATTTCAGCTTATCATACATACCCATCTCTTGCGTTTGCTAATTTCCTAAATCTTGTATGCAAAGCTGCACATTGAGATTCTCTATAGTTTATATATATATATATATATATATATATATATACACGCACGCGCGCACCTGATGTGTGTGATTATATATATACGCATACCCTATACCTATATGTATACCGAATATTACGTAAGTATATGATGGGTAAATGCATTAGGCACAACGGAGGTTGTGGTGCATAGGTAGTATAGGTAGTATTATTATGTTATCTATGATGGTGACGAGTGACCGTAATGACACTGTACCTATATAATTACTTGTTTTACTCATGAAACACCTGATGCATAACTTCATCTGGTCATCATGATAATGGATAATGGAGATGATGAATCGACTAATGTATCACTACAGATAGTGAGCAGCTTACCATGATTGTCATAATCATCCTCAAATAGTGCTCAACTTCGTTAAAATAATGTACAGGTGAGACATGGGAAATGCCATCACGAGATGCAACAATGATTATTTACTTATATCGGAAAATAGAGGCGGTGCGAGGTCTTTTCGGCTGTCGCTTAGCTTTAACAAAGTCATCGGGGTGTTGATTCTTTATGCACCGGGCATTTGTGCCTCTACAATATGTTATAGGATGTATTGTATCATATACTTGTTACCTAATAAAAAAAAAAAGGAGAGGAAATAAAGAGAGGCGTTTCCAAAATAACGGCCAAGTATAAGAGAGTTGCCATGTCGTGCCGCAATCTAGGGCTGATTGAGTTCAAGTTTGGCCGTCGCGGGAACGGCCTCGCTCAAACACGTGTAAGGGTAGCGCATACTGGTTAGCCGATGTACGCATAAATGTGGGTATACCTACGAGCACGAGGCCAAACTGGCAAGTGGACGAGGTAAACGGGAAAACCCATGAGCTTGGTAAGTTTCCGACACTCCGTAAATTCGTTAACACCATGCAACTGTTGTTAATAGTTGCTCGATACAGGTGCATATAAATATACACATACGAGGGCTGGTCGGATGAACCGAGTGCGACTGGCATCATTTTTCGGACTCATTGCGTCACAAGTAAAAGTACCGCCATGGCTCCGTTTTTAGTTGCGCAAGCTTTTCTTTCATTCGCAAAGCATAACACGTGGATCGAGGCTAAGAAGAGAGAGAGAGTGTAAGGGAAACGGGGTGGTAAGTGTAAATTAGAGGCTCCACTCCTGGCAAGCAATTACTTTCGCAATAATTGTCGCGCCGGTGGAGATGATGAGAACGAGCTCATCCATTGTTCTGAGCTGGCGATAAGGCGCTTTCACGTAGGACTCTATCACTACCACTGCTACTACTGCTATTCCTCGGCAGTTACGAGATCGTCTAATTTATCCACCACTCGCGATCATTCATTCCCTACAGCTCCGATTCCACCAGCACCTACAGCTCATGCGTATATGGGTATACCTACCCCGTACTACGAACACCACGAGCTCTGAATAACTTGTTACAACCCGTACTCTTTTATTTTGTTTCGGTAAGATATATCTAACAGTGTGTACAGATGTAATATTATACGCGCTCTCGCAACGAACTAATACCTTTTATTCAATTCGATCATGTAAATGATGTTGATTGTACAATCAACAATTTACTGGATTACTGCACATTGCGAGATCTATTGGAATATACGTGATTGTGTCGACATGGACGCGCGATCACTTTAATGGGCTCTGTTTTGCAAGTGTAAAGGTATGATGACACAATACGGAGTAATAGAAAAAAAAAAAAAAAGATAATTCGTGGTCAGAAAAATTTGAAGGATAGTAATTTTATTTAAATCGGTTTACTTTGGATCGCCTTTGTTTTTAAATATTTCAACAGAATATTTTTAATTTAACGGGGTTTTTGCGTGTGTGGCGCTAAGAATAAGAGTCGGGTGCAAAGTAAAATGTCAGGCAAACATAAAAAAATGAGTTTAGAAATTACACAACAGTGAAATAACAAGTATGAAAGTAGCAAAGCATATGAACAAAGAAATCTCAAGTAATTATCCAAAAGTGAAAAATTTGTTGATCAAAATACATATAGCTGTACCTAGACCAAGGATGTGATGCGAAGATTTAGAAACTAAGAGATGTAAAATTTTTTTTTCCATCTTACCATAATTTCAAATTATTAGTTCTGAAAATCCTACATTTTACAATTATTGTGAGAAATAAAAAAATTAATTAGTTTATCCGCGCGCGATGCTTCAATTGCGCCGCATTAATCTATACGTGGAAGCAAAAACCGGGCAATCGGCCAATTGGTAACCGGTCCCCCTCTATCTCTTTATCCCGCGCCCGCTCACGACTAGTCGCGCTGGTCTGGCGCATATATGATGGCCCTGTGCTTCCTCCCTTGTTCTTTTGTATGTTGCCCAGCCAGCTTCGTCACAAAGATGACTTTTTTTAGCCCTGATGTGGCAGTAGTAAGTATAGGTGCAATGCGTACCCACCCATTCGCCTTATACTTACGAAACAGATGCGCGACAGTTGCAGCTGATTTTTATTTTTGTTAAAGAAAGAGTTTACTACATTCGTGCGGAAAAATGATAAAGAAGAAAAATCTACCTTATTAGAAGACCGAGGATGTTACGAATAAAGAAATTTGGAAAAAAATGGAGAAGTAATAACTGAAAACTCAATGCATGAATTTTTGCAGGAAAGTACCCGTAAACGAAAAATGAATGAGTCTGGGATAAACAATTAAAAATAATTTACAGTATAAATTGATAAGGTGACAGTTTTTATTTTATCTTTAATTTAACATTACACGTTACATTTTATCACGGAGAACAATTAAATGGAGTGAGGTAGTATTGCTACATTAGCCGAGAGCGCGTAGGTAGAGCGATTAGCAGCATCAACTTTGATTTTAAAATATACACAAGAGAGACTAACTCGATACCGACTGTCACCCATGGAATTTTCAATACTCGATATTCCGATAAATGTTTTTTCTTCTGTGCATACATCCGTACATTTTGGCTTTGGTTTTATATGTTGTACGTATATATGCGATTCGCTCGGCCATTAAATCACTCAGCACCTTGTGATGGTTGTTGAAAGTTGTCGTTGCCGTTTGGCTTTCTCGAGGAGAAAGAGAAGGAGACGTTTCTTTGGGAAAGGAAAAAAACCGACGGAAATCTGGCGGAAAGAGATAATGAGAGCGGAATCGTAGCGGGAACTATCGAGAGTCGAGTTGGGGGAGAGAAAAATGTTCGTTACGGGTCTGGGAGGGGGGGAAAAGTTGGATTGGGAAGGCGGTTCGCGGGAATTTACTATTCGGGGGATGTCGAGCTCGAGCTTTTCTTTCGTTGAAGGAACGAAACTTTTGTCGGCTGCCTTTTTCCGCCGAAATATTTCTATGCCCTCCTCCTCCCCTCTTCTTTTGTGAGTATTTTTATTCGTTTACGTTATTCACATTTATTTTTTTCGGGACAAAAATCGAGAACGTAATTAATCTGCAAAATAAGCGTTGTAATTAAAAAAAAAAAAAAAAAAGAGACTTATGTGCTAATGCCAGTGAGATATAAAAACTCAAACTCGACTTAAACAACGCATGCTTGATTTTGCCGTGTGCACCTACGATACAATATTGGCGGTACTTGTATGTACATGTTTTATAATCCTGCATTTGCTTAACGCATCGATTTACTTCGAAATTTTAAACAAAGAGGATTGAGAATAAGAAATTAAATATTATGAAAAGGTGCTTATCACACTCGACAAAGTGCGTGAATTCTTAGCATATATTTTACCGAGACAATTGGTACAGGAAAATTGTTTTTTTTTAACTAATAGAGGTCTCAAAAGCAATTGTTAAAATTTCGACTAAACTGTCGTACATCATATTTATCTCTCGCTTTTTTATTTTAACTATAAACGTAGCCACGAGAATAGGAAGACACATATATCAATGAGCTCACGAGTTCTAGCTTGTAGTTGTCATTTTCGTTTTTATTGGTAATGTTGTTATTATTCAAAATACCCACCGTATTTTACTAGCTGCATGGATTAATTAACGAAATAATAATTACACTGTCGAGTGGGTATTAATTATATATCTCAAGAGCCCAGTACTTTTAGAATGTTTTCCTCGTTCAGCGTTTCTATCAAATTTTCATTTGCATTAACATCGCCATGCTAATTGGCATCACTGAGAAATCCGTTTCTGCTTCAAGTGAAAAGCATAAATGAGTTATTAAATTATCCATTTTGATCCTTTTATAAATTATTGCTACTGTAGCGTAGTTATATTCATACAGTATATTTATCGCGTTACCATTCACAACAAGATCACAAGTAGGTATCTGTCTACGGTTTTTTATGTAGGTAAGCGATGTACTTTCCCACTAGTGACGCGCGTCAGGGTATTTTTTACACTTGACAACTATCAACTTTAATTTTATGCATGGTGTATGCAGCAGAACAGTTCACTTTTAAACTGAAAAAGATGCAATTTCGACGGAATAAATTTTTGGTATGTGTAACGATTCTCAAGGATTTTCAATTCATTGGCGGTATATAACCCTTACAGTCAATGTCTCAGATCTTCAATACAAAAGATTGCACTTACGCCGACGTTAGGGTAACCGTTACTTATCAAATTCAACTTTTTCATTCTTTGAAAACTATTCGTTGTACCCAAAAATAAGAATATATTGCCCAAAAACTAAAAAAACTTCGAGTGAGCACATGCCCCTAGACACATACAAAAATTCGATTTCGGCCTCCGAAGCCTTCGTATAACAAAAAACCAGAAAATGAAATTTTTTCAACTTGCTGATTTTTAAATGGGAAAAATTGATTTATGAAGTCCAGATGATATAAAATCAAACGATATTAATGAAAAATAAAAAAAAGTTTCCGAAAAATTACATAAAATTGAAATAAAAAAGGGGTATGTTATTTAAATGGGAAATCATTTTGTGTCCAGGAGCACGTGTTAAGTCGAAAGTTTTTGGATTTTTTGGGTCGAGACTTCTATTTCGGGATGCAACGGAGAGATTCGATGTAAATAACTGACACCCTAATAATATATGCGTCTTGGGGACCATCAACCGATGACACGCAACCGCATCCACGATGTAACCGCGCGACTCTGAGCTGCTCGTACCACAACACATGCCCCCCACCCTCACTTTTCCTCCTCTTCGCCGGTCATAATCTTATTATATGTAAATACACATCGCCACCGCCAACACCACCATTATCATGTCATAGTTGTTTTGACGGGGCGCATATAGATGAGTACTTTCAGTACCCGTGACTTCTGCCGCAGAGAAGTGCAAGTCGCTGTCAGGGCGATTGGCTTTTGCTGCGGCTTCTGTGACGAAGATAATGGCTTTATTGACGCGAGAAGAAGTAAAATCAAATTTCCGTGGCACTTTTGGCTAGGCTTCTCGCTGCTCCGCGTGCTTGTTTTGTGGTTATACCGACTTTCATTCATTGCGTGTCATACCATGTTTAGGTATACGTCAAAACATGATGATAATCATAATCATAATAATCCAAGCTCGCTCTTTGTCAATTTTATCAATCGACGGGGCCTGGTAGCGCGACTCCCAAATACCAAGTAGTTGTGCACCCGTGCTTAAAAGACATAGATAGGGACAGCAGCACTTTGGCCTTTGCTCCAAAGTATACAGGTAGAGCCCATTCGAGCGCGTCGCCATTTTCACACCTCTGGTCTACGGGCTTGCCCCTATATCCTTATTCCCTCGACTCCCTCGAGTGCCGCACGAGTCTGCTGGTTGTTCCATATATATATATTTCCTCCTTTGCTTGCGCACTAATGAGCAACGAGCCCATTCCTTCCTTCCATTGGCTCCTCCGTTATGGTTATATTTACGAACCGTGCAGGGGCAAAGACGTAGAGAGAGAGAGAGGCAACCGAGGAGCCAGCCACCACCTGCCAGGACGCAAGGGGCAAATATCCATAATGCGGATTTGCAATTTCAATGGCGCTGGCGGTGCCGGTGGTAGTGGCGCGACCCTTGAAACACCAGCCCCAAACACTACCACAAAGATATAGGTAGCAAGTAATGTTGTTGCAATGTCTGTATTTGCGTACATTTATTATATAACCAGAGGTACTCTCCTCTCCAGCTTTGCTCCGCAGCTATAAATATATATATTTATATACACATGCGTAACCAATGCGATATTCATGTTGACTTTTAGGAAAAGTTATTGTATGGAGGAGAGAGGGGGGGGGGTTCAGATGATGGCACTTGTAAAAACCGCAGCGGTGCACAATGCCATCGAGAAATAAGTACAACTGTAGATAATTGGCCACAGAATTGTTTTACTATACACCAATTTTAAAGAATTAAATTATTTTGGGCGTAGGTATACAGGTAAGGGTACATGGAGACTGTCATTCTTCATTCGCCAAGGATGTATGGAAATGAAAAGCCATTGTTCAAAGGCAAAGAGATAAAAGTAGGAACCCAAAAGCGCGTGGAGTAGGGGAAAAGAATTGAAAATGCTGGCTTTCAACGCGAAAATGCCGTTCGCAAGCCCCGAGGCTGAGACGTATACCATTACGTGCTGTACAATACGATCTCGTCGAGCTTCTTGGCACCCTCTTGGACTACTCTATAGACGCTACCCCCCCCCCTCCGCAAAACACTATCGCCAATAACCCCTAATGTTACGTCTTTTTCAGACTGATTGTTATCATATTATTATCAACATTTATTGTCCGAATCTACATGGGATTCGTGAGAGAATTTGTACCCCTGTGAGACATTGTAAATATACTTTGATGAAAAGTTTGGCTCGCATTTTCGCGCGAATGTCAAAGTAATTTATGAAGATGCGAGAATCGATACGTTTCAAAGTAAAGTATTTCCGAGGTAGAAAGGAACGAGTGGTTGGCGCGCGTGAGAGGGAGAGAGGAGAAAAATAAGAGAATGCTTTTGCAGGGTAGTGTACAGGTATCCCCCCCATCAGCCCAAGACAGATTTTAGTATTCACACCCCGAGTTGAAATATTTTTCTTGCAGCGGGATTGATAAATCCCATTTGTCATGACAATGACGCAGCAGCAGTGAGGGCAACGCAACGCACAGAAAGCGGGTCTCTGGCGCGTGGGGTGAAAGAATTACAAATAAAAAATGAAGATAAAAGAGTCGGAGAGAGAAAGAGGCGGGGCTGGCGCATTTGAAAGTTTCAAAACTGAATAAATGTACACGCGTTTACAGGAGCGAGAAAATCTCAAAAGCGGGGTGGCTATCTCACCCCCCCCCCCTCTGCGCCCGTCTTACCACTCCTCCAACATTGCCAATTCTCAGGACGCTTGTCTCTCCTCGGCGATTCTCACCTGCTTACTCGTTTGCCCTCCTTCTAATTTGGCAGACGCAGGTGGTCTCGCCCACTCCCGACTCATAATTTATTCTAAATCGTGAGTTATTTTTCACCCCTGTATCCTCGATATGCATTGTACTTTCATAAAATTTTAGTACCATGATGTATGTATATATGTGTACACGAACGAGGAAGGATTCAACCCGTCTCAGCGGAGCATGGCCGCGAGTGGATTTTCTTAAAAAATTTGGTTCTTCTTTCTGCGGGGGAGGAAAAATGGCTCGATTCTTTGTTTTCTCCTTCTCTCGAGTAAAATTCACGCGTATCCTGAATCCGTGCAAGTAGGTTTTCTCCTTCTTCACTTCCTCGATCAAAGAGCCAAATAAAGAGAAGGAGGAGGAGACGCGGGGTGAACGAAAATTGATTCCACTTGTCCCGTAGATTAGGCATGGATGGCTTCGACCGACGTTCGCTGAATTATTCATGATCATGACGCGGCAAAGCAGCAACTGCTATACGTATACAGCACGGGGCCTATCTGCGTGCACGCTGTGTATCCGCCTACTGCTTTCTCCTCCTCGACCTGCTCCACCTCCGCGCCAGTGGCCACGAGAAAGACGAAGAGATTTCGCTCGTATGCTGTACTAGCTATCCCACTCTCTGTTCCCCTGCATGATTGTGAACTTTTTTTTTTTTTTTTTTTTTTTCACTCTCACCCCCATTTTGAGTTTTTCGTCATTTGCGGAAGATGCAGGCACCCACGAGTATCTCGGACTCTGGTGACGGGAAGTTACGGTCGAGCGATACAATTTGATTATCTGCTACAAGTACACAGGTGTTACCAATGCCTACGTCGAAGCCTCTCTTGGAGTCCCTCCAGGTGCAACCATTACTCAACGAAAGCACAAACCACTTGGACGAATCTAATGTAAACGCGCCCTTTACCACATAAGCATGACTTGAACCTTGAATCGTTGAAGAAAAATGTATCGAGCCAGCCGAAGCTCTTTGAGTCTTTGGTGTTAGTCTTCACAGCAGAGAACGGTCCTCGAAGAAATCGAGCCACACATAATGCGCAAGATTTTGATATGCCCTAAAATTAATTTTTTTTTCATCGTTAATCATAAAAATTACACACGGTACAAATAATGTCTACGTAAAGTACGTACACATCATCTATGTTCCTATTACAAGCAAATGAAGGATTTGTATAGATGCACGTTTTAATCACGTACGTGTCATTTAAACGTCCATTTACCAGAAAATTATTCTTAAAAAATGTAAATGAAAAAATGGGGAGGGAGGAGAGTTGAAGGTATTGGTAACTCGTGAAATGCGAAGTAGACGAGGCGTGATATGACAGAGGCGAGAAATTCGACATCAGCCAATTTCGCTCATCGCTTCATTATTTTCTTTATTATTCTTGAGCGAGGATTAATTGAAGCTGGCGTTGCTCGATGTATACATGTATATACCTGGCTGTGAGAGTTGGGCAGTTCCATCTCTCCTCTTTAATTTAACAGAAGGCAAGGAAAAGAGACATCCATCTGACTTGTTAATTTTTCGCGCATAAATTCTCTTTCCTCTTCTCTCCCTTGCTCATCTTTAATTGATTTCATGGTAAGGGCTGCTGCGCAGTCACGCTCTTGCTCTCCCTCTCGCGTTTCGCATTGCGGGACATTTCGCCCGAGGCTACAGTATGTATTTGTGTATACACGTGGCTCGTCAAACGTTGACTCAACCTTTCATTTCGGAACAATCGATTTGCGCACCAGCCCCTTAAAAATTAATATCCATGTTCTTCTCAAATTCATAAATAAATGAAAAGAGTAACATCATGATGAGAAAAAAAAAAGAAAAAAAAAAAAAAAACAAAGAAAGTGTAATAGTTATAGGTACTGCATCAATAAAAAAGAAGGACGACAAGCGGGAAAAGAGAATCAGACCCGTAATCTTGATTTGGAAGCCTAATGAGCGGTGAGATGCACCTTGAAAGGGTAGGTATATGTGTGTATTTTAGTGGCACAAAACTTGGGTGGAACAAGTCGAGATATTTTGTGTTATTACCCTCTACTGATGCAAATGCGGGTTAAGACAAAACAGTCGAAAGACAAAAAGGCGGGTTTGGTCAATAAAATCCGACTTTGAAATGTGCTTCCCCGACTTGCAGCAGTTTCAAAGACTTTCTCTCCCTTTCCCTTTATGCCTATTAATTCCCTTGGTAGCCCTCTGGCAATGCAAATTATTTCAGAAGAGAAAATTAGTCGAAATATGTTACAGACGTGTACATTATTACGTGGGTGTATTTATATATATAAATGTACATGTGCACAATGTCATTTGAAGGTCCGGGTCCCGGAATATTTATGTGGGCAACGAGTGAAAAGAGAGAGAGAGAGAGAGAAACCGTACGTGTAGCCCGTGACCCGTGGGCAAAATGAACGAGCCAACTTCTCGACTGATGACCTGAAATATTCAACGACCATGTGATTCAATGACGGACGAGAAAATCCGAATTTAATGGACACTACTACCACAAGGCGGCTGCTTCTCTGTGCTTCTCTAAACACTTGGGAGCTCTACGGACTCTGATGTGATGCTGCGGGCTCTGCAAAGACCGAATTACTGATTCTCTCGCTTTATTCCGCCGAAATATTGATGTATTGTCGTCGGTCCCTTCCACTAAAGACATTTCACATTATTTATCACTTTGTTCTTTTTGTCTGATTCCATGCAACTGACCATGGGTACTTATTTACTCTCTTGTGTGTTAATAACGTGTGGCTTTTTTTTTTTTTTTTTTTTTTTTTTTTACTTTCAATCCCGATCAAAGCTGCTGCAAATATGACTAAATCAAACTATAAGAAATCTTCCCCGAAAAAAGTTCCGTATTCCTCGTGTCTTTGTCCATTTTTACAATAATTAGGTGCTTGTAGTGTAAAAGTACATGAAATAAATATCCACTTCTTGCTAGTGTGTGTTTTGTAGTACAGAGAGTTAACGTTAAAGAGATTTCGGGGAGAAATTGAAAAATACTAGAGATAACACTGAAAATAAAAATTACGTTCTTTTTAAGAACATAATATGTGCGTATGAATTTTACCAATATTCGTTCCCAAACATATTTTCGAGAAAAACAATCATTTAATTCCACAATTTAATGGTTAATAATTTAATTGTATTCAAATTACTATTTGAATAAATAAAAATCTTGGTTTTCCTTTAGAAAAGAATAAATTAATTTTAAAAAAATCACATGAAAAATTATCAAAAAATTTAACTAGTGACCCTCATAAGAACCTATGTAAAATCGTGGCATTAAATGATGTATTTTCTCGGAGAGTGTAGAAATAGATAATACACATGTATCTTATCGACTAGTGCAACAGTCGCACCTTCGTATATTTCAATGTTTTTATGTACTTACGTAAGGGTAGCCGGTGAAGAAAGGTGATGGTAACGGCAAAAGGTATTGTTAATAAATGCCCGTGACGCAGAGCTGGATAGAGTGGGACGGCGCGTAGAAGACGCCAGAGAGAAACAGTCGAGTCGTGTGGTGAGAAGGGAAAAAAAAGAAAAAAAAAAAAAAAGGAAAGTGGAGAAAGTGAAAGAGAGATCCTGGGAACGCCTGTACACGAAACGGCACTTACACCGGCGCTTCGTACTCCTCCTCCTCTGGTTATACTTTGCCAGACACCGGGGCCGCTGTCCTTTTTTTCCACCCCCTCCTTCACCACAATAGCTGCTAAGGAGATTCGGCATGACTCGTTATCTCTCTCTATATTTTTACTTTTTCAAGTCAGTTTGTAGGTAAATCAGTACCTTCGATCAAAGGTCTCGCATTTCAAGATCATTTGCTTCAGTGATTAGCAATAGGTATATGCATGAGATTATCGAAATGTTAATCATAATTTTTAAAGAAAATGAGTTTTTTTATTCGTGCCCGATTCTTGTAACCCGCTCGATTGGAAGGTCGGAGCTATATATAGTAGTAGATGCATTAGCCGCTCAAGCGGAGTAGAAGCAAAAGTTTGTCCGAAAGTAATCCGTAAGAGCTTGCATCACCGGGTGAGGGAGTCGCGGCCAGTTATGCTGTGCGCATGGGCCAGTCAGTCGCGCGTGATGGAGTGTATTGCCGGCTCGGTACCAACAACAGCGGCAGCAGTGGCCCAAAGTTTTAATGAATATTTTACACCCGCTTTTCCAGATGGACGACCATTCCGATTCGTACTCACGGCTGCGGATGATGCTCGACTGCCCGGTCCACGCCCTCCCGCTCCCAACTACCACTACACCCGGTCTTCCCCCTTTTGCTTGTATGTTATACCTACTTTTACAAAACGCATCGTTGTCGTAGCGCATCTCAACTAATCTTATCTAAATGTTTGTCTTGACCAACGTGCGTTTTGCATTTCTTTGATATCAATTATCAATAAGTGCATCGTGCAACTACAGGTGTACTTTATTAATATGACGTTTAAGCTAATTTTTATGCTCGTTTGAAAATGCAGGAAATGCTTGAGGCTCATCTGCATGATTTTTCACATTACTGCAGTGAAAAAAACTTGTGCATACATCTCTGATCATCGTATGGGGATAATTATATGTATATAAAATGAGAGCCGCGTTGGTCGGTCGGCAAAAGTGTAGCCGAGTACCACCAAAGCACGACAGCCTGATCGTGTCTATACGAGTGGACGGGCTATATATATATAGAGAGAGAGAGTCTGGGTGTAGGATATATACACTGGAAAACTCCACGGTTCCCGAGCCCTTTTCCCTCTCCTTTCGCCTTTTTCATTCGATATCGACGCTTCAAAGATAATAAATCACGCGGCGCTCGCGGAAAAACCATCTCGGGCCATTTATTGTCAGGGCTCGGTCTTCCACCGGCTCTGCCTGGAGCACCGCACGTATACAACCAAAACAGACGCGGAAGGAGACGGATCAGGGGAAGGGGGAGGGGAAAAACTGAAATTGGCTTTTCTCGCTGCTGAGGGGCCTTTTATATTTATGAGAGAAATTATTCGACGAGGGAGCTAATGATACGGCCGGGCTTTAATGAAAAAAAAAAAAAAAAAAAAAAAGTGTCGAAACAAAATTTCATGTTGTTGCTGTTGGAAGAGACATTTCGTCAAAAGTTGTTGAATGCCGCAAAAATTGCGTATAGGTACCGTGCATGGAAAACAATTGAAAGGAAAAAAAAAAAAAAAAACAAGAAAATTGGCAGAGAGCGTTTCCAAACGCAAACGGAAGACCGATCGATCCCTCGATAACCTGAATTAGATTGTAAATATTGAACAGGCCGCAAACGTATGAAAAAAGAGGATACTCTTGGACAATGGTCTATCTCTCTCTCTCTTATGTACATATACATACCTATCTATGATGAAAAAAAAAAAAACAAACAAACTCAAAGACAAAAGAACGGACGAAATATCAGCCAGACGTCCTAACTCGAATAGATGCTGGCCAGTGATGGGAAGAAGAGGGTTTGTACGTAGAAAGAGAGAGAGAGAGATGTAGGCAGGGATACAAAAAAGAGCTGGAGTAGCTGCAAAATGGAGACGGATTGCGTATCCGGAAAAGTCATCGACTCGACCCTCCGTACGGCCCTTGGGTACACACACACATACCAATCCCGACAGTGGCTTTCATGGAGGAGGAGGAGGAGGAGGAAAGTGGTGGGATCAGGGCTCAGGTAACCAACGGCAAACAGAGAGAAATCAATCTCACGGCAGTTAATAGCTGGCCTGAAGCCTTTGGCGTTGATCTATAACTTTTGCTTTCCTCCGCTCTCCCTCTCCTGTTTGTTTTCAAATGACTAATCATCGCGACGCTAAGTGAAAACCCTAATGGAGCTTTGAACCGATTGTTGAAACGATCCCTGTACTTTTTAGAGGAAAAAAAAAACAGAAAAAAGCCAATGGAGCTGCAAACGCGAATCAGTGAAGGTAACGTCGCATCTTGAGCGCATTAAACGTGTATCATTGTTATTGTATAACTTATGTCTTGACAAGAGTAGCGTGGCAACCCAAAAAGGATGATATGCGCATCTGCTATCCACCCCCTCTAGCTCCTGTTGAGTTCAAACGTCACTGCTGCCCTTCTTTTTTTTCATTTCCCACGCATACATGGCTACAATCTGCGTGGCCAATGCACGCGCACAGCATCGCGCTCCCCGGTTATTTGCGACCGAGTCGGCTTGTACCCCTCGATATCGCAACAATTGCAATTATCTCGTGTTTCCTCGCTGACGGGCCGCTTGGCGCTGCTTCTCCCTCCCCATCATCGTACGCCACGTGTCTCCTTTTCTCTCCTCGTGAACTTTTCCCTTCGGTCCGTTGAGTTTTCGGAACAACGAGCACGAACAGCAGAATGGCTGACTCATTTATCTGGGGTTTTTCTCTCTCGATCAGGAATGGCAGCAGCTACTTATGTACGCGAGTGAAAGGGAGGGAGCAGCCGCGCGGAAAGGATAAAATCAATTGCACCTCGTCGCGTTCATTGCCAGTCGGGGGTCGATTGCTCGTTCGATTGAATTTGCAAAACTTGAGTTTTCCGTAAAATGAGGAACGCTATCAATCGATAATAATTTATATTGTTACATCGTTGCCATTTAACGGTTCGGCATTTGGATCGATCGACGAGCACGGGTTCATTCAGTTTATTCGTCCAATTTTCCGATCGAGCTCATATTTTTCCCGATCCCCCCTCACCCAGTACTACGCGCTCGATCGATTTTTAACGCAACATTTATTTTTGCGGACCCACACTTACTTTGCGTACCTATACTTATCACTGTTTTGGTTTCGCGACCAGTAAGTACGTAGGGGCTCGAAGAGTTGTGAAAGCTGACTCTCTCTTTCTCTCTGCTCCACAATATCCTTCTTATTTTTTACATGGTAGGTGCTGCAAAAAATGTGTGTTGTCAGTGGGACGAGAGGCCACCCATTACTGGGAGGGGGTGGGGGAAAAAATAAGCAATTCAATTGATAGAGGTACTTGCCAGGGATGTTAAGAAAAAATTCCACTGGCCGGGAATCAAAGCACCGCGCTCTCTCGCGTACCGACCCACGACCTATCATGTATACCACATGCTCTTTGTTTATATATATATATATGAATGATGAATTAATTAATTACCTTGGTGTGCGGTGTGGCAGTTTCTGGGCTCCCATTGTATAAAGTATAACAACCCATATGTAAACATCGTTGTGCGCTGGTGGAGCATCATGTTGCATGTATATAATATTCTAATGAGCCGAGTCCACCTGCAAATAAAATATCATTCGTTTCAACTGAAATTGCAATAAATTGCATCCAAGTAAGCAAAATCTGGACAGGGCTACCCATATAGACAAAAAAATAAATAAATAAAAAATAGCCTATACATCAATCGAGGTACAGCTCATGTGATGAGCCGATGAAAATATACAATAAAATTTAATAGCCCAGGTTTTTCTCAAACCGCTTGACCAAAATCCCAGAAAAGAGAGACGAGCGAGGAAAATAGAAATAATCGATTTGTCGAATTCCAGTTTTCGCGCAGTACCTCTGGCAACATCATCTCCACGTGATAGTTGAGCAGTTTGGTCGTGTGCTTGGGTATAAGGGCTGATGTCTGGTGGTGGGAGCCAAGCGGCGAGCACAGGGCTTTCGAAATTTCGAATTCTATAGGTGCTGGAAAAGCCATGCAGGTACATAGCATAGCTGTGTATTACATTGGAGGGAATGGGTACCGGTGGAGGCCAGCGGCCGCCGCGTTGCGGTATTGAGGTTCGGCGATAAGTGATCGCGCGGGCCGTTGCCGCTTGAAACTGTAATTAATACCTGGCCGCTCGTTTGAGCTTGTGACTTACGAGCCTGTCGGCTTCTTCCCTCTCCAACCCTCCTTGGGTTAGCTCGCACTCGGAATTACCGGCTAAGCGCCGAGATCACACGCGGTAGGGAGGATGAGCCCTCCAGCGATGGTAAGTATGTAGCACGCGCGCCTCGGCCATTTGTTATCGGGCAAAGTTTCGCTCCCCCGCGGCTCCTTTCCCGATCTCCCTCTCCATCACCTAATTTACCAAATGACGCTCGCTATTGCTTTCGACTTTATATTCGCTATACTTGTGTCCACGCAAACTCGACATTTTTATTTATACCCTACCAACCTGATGCACTATGTAGAGATTCAACCATATTTTGTTTATTTCAAATTTTTTTTACTTACGGCTATTTCAACGTATAGCCCACTAATACCTATATAGAGGCAATAAAGATAATATATACAAGTAACGATGATACATTTAAGTTGAGGGTGACAATAGGCCCCCTCCTCATGCAAATGTGTTATTTATAATATTTATTTTTAGTGCTTCGCTCGTACACGGAAGGAAATAATTTTTTTATTTATTTTTTTAGTTGCAACTAATTTTATGATGTATTAAAATTTGTTGTGTATTTTTGCTGTTTCAGGTACGATTTGTACGTGTTACGTTTCCATGAGGCATCCACACGTTCCTTTATAAACACAACAAAAACAGTATACCTACTTAAGCTGCCAGAGCGTGAGTATACCGTATCTGTTAACGACATGAGTAAATGTTTTTTTTTTTTTTTAATATTTTTCGTCATCAAAGTAGCGTATATAGACAGCCGGTGCTGGTAATCTAAGCTGATTAGCGAGACGTGAGTATGTATACAATGTAAAATATAGTATACCCGAACGAAAAGTACGTACGGAGCAGAAAGGGATAGAGCGATCGAGGAGGAGGAGAAGGAGTCAAAGCCAGGAGTTTCCAAGATATAGTGCAGGTATATGCAAGCGAGAGCGAGATAGAGGAGGAGAGTCCAGGGGGGGGGGCGCTAGGCATCAGACTGAAAGTCGAAGATTTACTGCGAAATTGAAATTCCGAAGGAGGAATCGAGCTTCCCGCTCGAGCGACCGCGTTTCATTTCGCCCCCTACCACCATTGGCCCTTTTTGCACCACCTCCTGCATCCGAGGCCAGCTCCTGCGGGCATGCACTTGATTTTCTCGCAAAGTGATTCCCATTGTACCTTAGTAGGTACGTGTGGCCCTCGTAATTTTTTTGTCCATTTAACGTTAAAGCAAACAGAAATCATTGCATCCCCCCGCTAAAGTGAGTAGGTGTCGAAAGTCATAACTCCCTTCTATACCCTCCGTTGCACCGTACATCCAAGGTAATTTTCATTTCCTTGCGATGCCCACCCGGACGTGTACAATACATTATACCAGGTACATACACTCGAATAGAGGAGCTTTTACGTTCTCTTTAGCCTTTGTTTTTTCTCCTCCGCTAGCTGTCGTACAAAAGTTCAGCCCGTTTAACCCCCGTTGGGCTTTTTACGCTGCACAAGGAAGTTGAGGTGAAGCAGGGCCTCGGTTGAACAATGTGCGCGTCTCCCTTAATCTCCGGTAAGGAGAGCATTATCGCGGCAAAGTACGCGATGATGATACGCAGGTGCACGCCACCGCGTCGGATGATCGACAAAGTTTTTCTCTCCGCTCTGCAGGTCTCGCCGATCTTTTTTCAAGTAATTTTTATTTGTAAACAAACATTTAGTATTATGCCAATGAAATGTTAAACATTTTTCACGTATTTTCCATTAAAACTCGAAACTTGCCGCAATGACGAGATTAAAGTAATTCGAAAGGAGAGGCGAGGGGGGGGGGTAGCCTGACAGCGACGACTTGGACTAGAGTCGACATGGAAAGGGGGGGGGGGCTGTTGGTACAGAGAGTGGGTGAAGTGTGAAAAGGTAACACGTAGTGTGGATGTGAGGAAAAAAAAAGGGAAAATTAAAAGAGAGCTTGAGAAAAGGGAAAGAAAAGGGGCCGGATGGGAAAAGAGGTAAGACGAGTAAGCGTTACTTTCGCCGCATCGCAAAGAGAGACGGAAAAAAAACTCGCTCGCAAAGTTTTGGTCCGAAAATAAATTTTCGCGAAAAATGTAATGCCTGCAGTGAAAAGCCCGGCTTAATTCCGCGTGCGCGCCTCTGCTATACCCTATACGAGTCACCTTGGAGATTGGAATTTTTTCTCACGCCTCTCCCTCGATCCTCGTCCCGGTCTTTTTCGCCACCTTTTTCCTTTTTCCTTTTTTTTTTTTTCCCCCTCGCACCTGCTGCTGTAAAGAGTAATGCGAATGGTGTGGCTCGCGCTGAATAAACAAGCGAAAAGTTCTTCGCTCCCTCCAAAAACTTGGGAGGTTCTCGGAGCTCTGCTGTAATTAAAATTATGGTTTTCCAGAAGCTTCGGAAACTCTTACACTTGCCGTCACACTGTTTCCCCATAATTCCCACGTGCAGGTCGTATAGGTATAACGTATCCCAAACGAGGGTAATTTTATCAGCAGTACCTAATTCAAGCGAAAGACCAACCACGACCGCCAATGATGGGCAGTCGTATACGTTACTGTTTATTGTCCTTTTATTTATCAAGTTAAAGTCCAAGAGAGCCACGTTGGATCCAAGGTACTACAGTAAAACCATTGCGCCGGTGATTTAGCCATCAGCGATGGCTCGGGTCGCACTGTGAGCGCCACAGCTCTGTATATCCGCATTATGACGCGCCTGCGCAGGTATCGATGCTACGCTGCGCGTCGTCGGAGCAATTAGACGATAATTTAACGGGAAAACGGATGGGCCCGAGGATTCGTTTGATTGCACGCTCCTCTCGGCTGTCGTGGTTTAGAGATTTATCGCCCATCACCCCGTCCTGTCGTTTATCGCGCTTGCGTGTGACGCCCGTACATCGGACTATAGCCTTTCGTTCGGTTTAAGGATTTGTACGCTTGAAATCTACCGAATTGACGTCTCGCAGTTTGAAAAACTTGTAAACTGTTTTGTTTTAGAAGCATCGTAATTCGATCAATTAAAAAAAAAAAAAAAAAAAAAGTATACATAAATCCACTTTGGTGGAGCTTGCGGAGAAGCCTTGGTGGTGGGGTCTCGTGGCGTATACTCATTTCCATCCGACGTCTCTCCCACTGTTTCACCACAAAAGTGTACATGTATATAAATAAGAGGAGGGAGGTAAAGGCAAATGAGAAAATAAGAAGACGATACGATAATTAACTCCCAATCAGCGTCCATCAGAGCGTCTCCATCTTCAGCTACTACACGGGAGAAGCGACAAAGTCATTGTAGGCGAACTTTTGAGAAACTCCGGAGTCGCGGAACGAGCGGGCAGGCGTGCGAAATAATTGCATTTGCCGAGCGATACTCGTCGCCGAGGGTACATACCTAGTGGTCGACTCGTTAACTTGTCGGGGTTGTAAATAGAGTTACCAACAGCTGCCAGCAACGTGGACTCTTTTTTTTTTTTTTTTTTTTTTCATCTCCTCTTGCGGTCTTTTTCAAGTACCTGTATGGCTCTACTCAAAACTAGCCATGGATAAACCATTGCGTTTATTTTTTTTTACAAGTATTTTTCTTAGATACCATTAAGGTACCATTAAGATAGACGCGAACATTGTTTCTCTGCATAAAATAAATCGCACTGTGCACCTACTTTCAAACTCGAATATCTATATAATATTATCATTGGCGCAGGAGCGAGAGCCGAGCAATAGTTACTCCGCAGATTGAGTCAGACAAACTTCCGATAATTCTCCAAGAGACACAATGACCTTAACTACCCCGAATTCGCGCCAACCGCTGTCGGCAGAGTGTGTTCTCCATTTGTCATTTCTCTAAGTCTAGCAGGCGCGCGCCTGTACTCACAGATATCGAGTTACAAATCAAGTTTACACTTGGTATTTAGCTAACTGTGCTCCAGGGAACACAGCTCGACTAGAACTTCCCAACTATTATTATTGTTATTATGACTTCAGATTTTTTTTTTTTTTTTTTTTTTTTTTTTCATACGTATAAATGACCATACTTTCAGTTATATTGGATGGTATGATGTGGATAGAGCGACTCGGATGGCGAATACTTGACAAAACCTCACGATTTTTTCCGATTTTGTATCAAGCACCGTTTTTTTTTTAATTTCATGTCAATACTCCCGAGTGCAGTTGAAGCGAAAATTTCGAAACTTTGTGATTCTCACTGTTTGATCAAAAATATTGGAAAAACTTTCGGTCGAGTAAAAAAAAAAAAAAAAAAAAAAAAAAAAAAAAAAAAAAAAAAAAAAAAGT
>NW_019379551.1:226862-307639 GCF_000648655.2 Copidosoma floridanum
AAAAAGCAAAAAAAAAAAAAAAAAAAAAAAAAAAAAAAAAAACTTCAGTCATAAAATACCGTGTCCCAAACACTGAGAGCTCTTCGTGGCGAGGCTCGAAAAATCTCGACCCTTCACCAGCAGCCTGGAGCTCAAAAACACACCCAGCAGCAGGGCGGCCGAACGGCGCAAAGTGAAAGGTCAAGAGGAGGGAAGAACCGGGCCGCAGGGGGTTGGGTATCGAGAACTTGTAAATCGGCCTATCGGTCCGGTCCCTCCGCCTCCCAACCCCCCAACGCTCCTCTTTTGCCTCCTCCACCCGCCCCAGACTCGCAACTCGTTACCGAATCGTCGAGTGCGGTTTTCTTTGGCTTGTACCAACTCTATCCCCTCCCTCGGAGCATCAGCAGCTCGTCTTACAGGCGCTCGATCTGACTTGCTCCGCTCCCGGAAAGTTCAAATTGAAATATTAATTGGTTGGCACTCTGGTTAAGTGAAGGAGAAAGGTAATGTTTACCGTGTAGCAGCGGTAGTAGTAGTAGAGTATCTCTTTCTCTCGTTTCCTTCTTGCTCGATATTCCCGATGCAAAGTCATTAGTGGTGGAGAGGGTTTTCATCGATACTCGGTGACCCTTTGATCCTTCGCTTTTTGAGATTGTAAGCCAAGAGCTGTCCCTATAAATATACCCCAACTCGTTAGTATACGCCACTTTATACTTCACTTTAGACGAGTGTCGGCAGATTGTTTCGTTTTCCCACGATTTATGGATAGGTATAAGTGAGTATATTATTTATATATATAGCTAATCTAATTGCAGTAAAACTAGCTGAACGAGCCAGGTGATGGGAAAAAAGCTACATTTCATAGTGCTGATGAGTAAACTTAATGAGGTATGAACAACAGGTGTCCTTATGAAATTGGACAATTTATCGTTAAAGAGCTAAATAGCTGCTCACTTTTCTCCTCGTAATATTGTACTTACTTGGGGAAAAAAAAAAAAGAAATTTTTCTTGCTTGCAATTTTTGGGCCATCGATCGCGGCCCGACTGTACTCATAGCCACGAATACGGGGGTGGGTGGCAAGGGAGGAAAAAAAAAGTCAAGGGGTGTTTAATATCACCGTAATGTAGCAGCAGCTCAAGTGGCTCCGGGAAGAGTAAGAGGAATGAGTTCCACGGGCCGCGTCCGACGGCTGCAAACCAGCATCACCGAGGGATGGATGGACGGAGGAGGAGCCTCGAACCAACGAACGAGCGGTTGCAATTAGTGCGACTCAACTTTGCTGGATTAATTAAGCGGTTTTCGAGGCGGGCCAGTGGTTCTCGCTGCTGCAGTGCTTATTCGGCAATTGCAGAGCGCCTAATATATATATACATTGGGCCTCGAGCTTCACCCGTCCAATCTGTGCTTCTTCTTCTTCCTCGTGGCGTTGTACTCTACTGCACCATGTGCTCCCTGATCTAGCGATTCTCTGGGAAGAGAGTCGGCGGGGGCCAACCTTAGGTAAGTGTACGCGTACTCTACCGAACGAAAAGACAAAAGACAAATGGATATGAATTTATCGTTCATCGTAATACCCCCCTGGCGTTGCGCTATAATCGCACTTTGAACAGAAGGAGTCGATAATATCTTGGTACCTATTTATTGATTAATCCACATTTATTGCGATTGGGTTTCGTTTACTCGATAGTTGGTATGAATCGGTATACATTAGGTACTGGGCAAAGAGGAGAGAGAGAGAGAGTATTTATTTATTATTATACGGTATACGTGAGATGCGCCGGTCCAGGTGATTACCCGGGGTTGCTGCATCTGCCTGCCTGCAACTTTGCTCACTGGTTCAAGTTTCTGTCCTTTTCCTCGGTCGTCCTCCTCCTCGACGTCCGCCCATCTTCTGCTCTTGTGTGCGCTCGAAGAGAGAGGAAGGGCAGCCATTGTTACCAAGATAATTAATCTTGAAGGAAAACGTGCAGGCGCCCGAGTCCTGACTGTCGCCGAATAATTTAGGACTACTGATGATGGCACAGCTGCGATTGTCATTGCCTCTACACTAGGCTCCCACCTGACTCTTGCGATTTTTTTTTTTTTTTTAATGATCGCCTCTATGCTTTTTGCAAGCTCTTTCGTTATTGCAACCATCAGATGCCTACAGTGACCGACGGTTGTTTGTTTCTCATCCAACAAGTCACAGGAATTTCAAAGCCCATTAGTTTGTTTTCGAAAATGCACATCGGACGCAGGGGACTAGTCAACTTGTAAAAGTAGCACTCGATCTAGTTGAAATTTTTTTATGTCACGGAGAATGGGATTTTTTTTCATAGCATCGTTCACCTCGCAGCGTAAAATTCAAGTGGCTTTCAAAATTCGCAGTTGAAACATGTTCATGCTCTCCAATCTGCGAGCTGTTTTACGTATTCCCTCGACCTTGCCGTAATTAAATTGAAGAAGGGAAAAAAAGGAAGCGCGAGAAAATGGAAATGCAAAGGAGGAGAGCTGCTGGAACAATAATCACGATCTTCCCCAGTCCGGCTTCCTCTCGAACGCGAAGCACATCAATTTGTTGCCGGGAAAACAAGTTCGGGATTTAAAAACTTTATTCTATCCCGCTCGAGATGAAAATTCCATCTTCACACTCGAGACTGATGGGGGGGAGGGGAAAAACAAACGACTCCGTTGGGTCTTTTTGATAAATTTTATGGAAAATCGAGAAAAAGAACAAGATAGGCCAAGGGTCGAGTGTCAAGAGCTTCAGCTGTGTCGGACTCGAGATGGAAAATGCAAAAGAAACATATGCACGATGGCGTTAAACTCGTTTTTTGCTCTCTCCTTATTCCATATAAGTATTCTGGGCTCACGACGGTGGTGGCCAGAAATACGGCCAAGTTCGAACGTCGAGTCAAAATGTGATTCAGCACGCACCAATTTGGTATTAGAGTTTACTTTTAAGGAGTACAACCCTGGATTGTGCGGAATGATTATTACGAAAGAGAGCAAGGACAGGTATACGAGGCGTTGTATTATCAAAACGAAATGCAGTTGATAATGTAAAGGTGGGAAACGGGACGGGCTGGAAGTCATGTAAGGAAGAACTCGATCGGTGGAACAAGAGGACCCGTTGCCCAATTTACGACGAGGAAATTTCAATTCACCCGAAAGCTGCAGGCAAGGGGGACGTGGTGTGTATACGTGTAGCTGGGCCATAACGTAACCAGCTCTCGCGCAGGCCGTGCATTTTGTATGCACGCCGATCGTTAATCTCCACGGAGAGTTCTCTCGCTCCCTATACGAAGTACACGTAACGAACCATCCCCCATCACGCGTGTGTATGTATATGTATACACTGCCTGAGCCGTACGAGCGTGTACGGGTATGTATGGGTGGACGTTTTCTCTTTCATTTATTACTCATCGGTTCGCAAGAGCGAAATTCGCTTCACGTTCAGGAACTGCTGGCGCTGGCGTACAAAAACGTTAGCTGCAGGGATACAAATGAACGAGCACCATAGTCGACGTCGGACGAGCAAATCTGATGCTCAGGGGGCAAAGATCGGAGCAAAGAGACGGACGACGTGCGAGCACGTATATATATTACATCCACATACGTGATGTCTGTATCGCATATACACACACGTGTAGGTATTATACGCTGGACCAGCAACAAGACTCTCCTGCTGGAAAGGCGGTGTGTAATTTCCTGCATACAAAAGCGGACGGCTATACAACTTGGGCTAGTGGTGGTGCACGCGTGTCCTATTTGTGTGTCGCCTCTCTCTCTCTCTCTCTCTCGACTTTAATTTTGCACTACCACTGTTTTGCTTCACGTGGCGGTACAATATATTGCTGATGCTGTACCAGACGTTCAGCAGTTCAAATGACAACAAACCACACGAAGCTCATCCTGGTTGGTAGCGTTGTATAGGAGAAAAATGTTGTACTCGAGTATATTGAAAATCTTTTCGTGCTCTCAAAAAAGTATATTCTATTAACATACATTTTATCCAGTGGTTTTTTTTTTACGTTAGTCTTCAAGTAGAAAAAAAAAAATCCTGGAATTCTTCGACTACATAATTACACGGTATTTTTATGGGGACTATAGGTATACCCTCAAACTCCACTTGATACTCAAGCAGTGTAAAGCATATTTAGCAGAAATGGATGTACCACAAAGAAAATTTTAAACAGTAAGGAAAAGAGTTAATATCGATCGATTGATTTATATACCAGTATAGTCGATGGGGGGCGTAGCTTGCAACAAAAGTCAATGATCGTCACGTAAGGCAAGGTATATAATGTAATGTATAATTTTGTAGGACTTGCTTAATTACTTGCCAACTAGGTATACCAAGTAGAAAATAAACAAAGGGTAAAGAAAAAGGTGGGTAAATAAAACAAAAGAGAGTGAATCCTGGGCATTGGGATGCGATCGGATCTAATGTGTATATAGCCAGAGTAGTCATTCGCACGCAAGGTAGTTCCTAGTTCCGATGATGCCACTCCTATACAGCTTTACCCACCGCTCGCTGGCTCTGCACGCACTTTTTCTTCTCCTCCTCTTCTCTCACTTCTTAACTCGACTCCCTTTTGCTCGGCCAAGCTCGAAACGCGCTCTACGTGAGCCAGCACGCCAAGTCGCTACCACCGCCTCTACTTACACGCTCCCTGCATGTGTCTCTCTTCTCTCTTTTTTTTTTCCACCTCCCCGTATTTTCTCTCTCTCTCTCTCATGGTCACTTCCGTCATAGCACGTAGCCAGAAAAATAAACAAAAATAATAGCAATATTAACAACAACAACAACAATCTTGATGATGATAAAAAAATATATAGGGTATAAGGAGCCAAATGAAACGAGCTAACAGTGCAGAAAAGAAAGAAAAAAATAGCAAGCTCTAGCATTTGTGCGTGCGTGGTTCTTTTATTTCTTTTTTAATTTTTTAATTTTTTTTTTTCTTCCATCTTTCGTACTTACTCGGCGCATCACAGACATAACACGTGCTCTCTGGCTTTTCCCTCCCTCGTCCCTTACTCTTCCTACACCAATCAACCTAATTCCTAACTTGTAAAACACACACAAGCTATAGCACAGAGGGATCGAGAGAGAGAGAATCCTCTAACGAGGTTATCCCTTGTTAGGCATCGAACCCTTTTCGCCTGGTACACATATATATATATACATATATAGGAGAGTCGGCGGGGGCCAACCTTAGGTAAGTGTACGCGTACTCTACCGAACGAAAAGACAAAAGACAAATGGATATGAATTTATCGTTCATCGTAATACCCCCCTGGCGTTGCGCTATAATCGCACTTTGAACAGAAGGAGTCGATAATATCTTGGTACCTATTTATTGATTAATCCACATTTATTGCGATTGGGTTTCGTTTACTCGATAGTTGNTGTGTGTGTGTGTGTGTGTGTGTGTGTGTGTGTGTGTGTGTGTGTGTATGCATGTGTGTGTATGTCAGTCTGTTGTTGGCAAAAAGCACTCCATTCCTCACTCATCCCTGTCGTCGTCATAGTGTACATATCTGACGGCACATAGTAGCACCGGCTGACTCGATGTCCCATTGTCTGGGATTTCCGCTGACGTTAGAGAATCAGCAGTCGAAGTGGATCGATACACCATAGGTATACATGCACACCGCCATTGTATTGTCCGGCTCTGACAACACAAATTTGGCCTCATGCAGCTAGCTCAGCCTCTCTCTCTCTCTCTCCTTGTATCGCTTCATCGTCCATACCGTCATGCATGGGCACCCTCTCTGTTGCTCTCCCTCCGTTAGCTGGGATTTTAGCGAGTGAGCATCGAGAGTCGACTAATTGGGCCTCAACTTTTTAATCGGCGGCAATCACGCGACCGCGAGAAAGACCAATTACCCGGTTTGTGTGAGCAGTACCCGTGCCACTCAAAATTGCTTCGATGTACCTGTAAAGATAATACAAATTGGGTGTGCCGTGGCAGTAAATGCTGTTGGAATGGCAAATAATGGCAATGGTGGTAAAAAAAAAAAAAAAAAAAAAAAAAAAAAAAAAAAAAAAAAAACAAAAAAAAAACAAGAGTTTAAGAACTGAAAGTTTAAGTATGCATAGAACAATCATCATCCAGAGACGGGCATTTTTTTGGTAAACGGTGCATTTTGGTATTTTATGCCGCAGAACGCATTTTTTGTAAATTTTCATGAAAAATTGACACAAAACCTCCTCGTTTATAGAAAAGCAATAAAAAAAAGCTAACCTACTGTGAGCGCAAAGTGTTTTGCGATAATGACAGTCCGTTTCCAGATAAAGTTCCTTTGTAGGTACAATCATTGTAATTTTGTCCTTCAACCTTGTCTCTTGCATTACTTGTTATCCCTTTAATCGTTTCTCTGTTCGGTTTTCCTCAATCCGGGCATATTTCGTACACCACTGTTTCTGTCACTCCAAAGTTTTTCCACTTAATCATTGGAAGCAAAAAAAAAAAAAAAAAAATTCAACACCTCTACCTCCTTTTCCCGTATAATATTTGTGACGTAAGCCATTGTCAACGCGGTAATTCTGTGAAAGGGCAGAGCACACACTCATTGTGAGGAGAGGAAAAAAAAGTATATCGATTAAACGGACAATATTGAAACATTGATCAACTTTGCCACGCCTCGGGCTCAATCTCAGCCTCGATTCTTTTATCTCTCTATTGCATTTCAATCGAAACGGTGCTTCGCTCGCACCAAGTTTCGACGCGTCGGCGGAATTTCTTTTCTCCTCCCTTCTTCGAGACAACACAGACGCCACTACAAGCCAATTGAGATAGAGAGAGAGAGAGAGAGGGAAGGCAACTCCCCTGTTTCAAGGGAGCATGAGAAAGAACGACGGCGAGAGATATGCGACGCGTGTGCCCCGTGACTTTGCTTTTTGCGCTTATCTCTCTTTCCCTGCCAAGTCGTGTACCGCAAGAAAATTGCGTGAATAAGTTTTGTTGGTGCTCCCCGGGGATATGCGAGGAGAATACGCGCGAGCAAGCCGAGAAGGACAAGAGTTACGCCGCAGCATCAACGACAATCTCGTCGTAAGCATTTCAAGAGATACAGGCTTCAACAATTACATATATATTATATACGGTGCACCCTTCAAATTAAAAAGGAGAGGAAACCTCTCACCCTCGCCCCTTCATTTACAAAAGCTAACGATGTATCATCATTAGTCCAATAATAACAACGAATAAATACCTTGGCCCCTAAAGGAGGGTATAGATGCAGGCTAAACCTTGGTGCGTTTATTATATTGGGTGAAAATATGTCTGGTCCAGAGTGCAGCCTGGCAAAAATGTATGCAACATCGGGATTATTCGTATATTTATTATGCAATATATCCGCTCATTCGACGACGACTTAACGATTAGAGACTCTCAGGTGCAGATATAGCGTGTAATTGTACCCACTATCCGTGCGAGAGGGGACGAGCAAAGCCAAAGACTATCTATATATACCACTGCTTACCTATGCCCTGTAGATGATAATACATGTGTCAATGTGTGCTCGCTACTCACCGGTTATTAATACGCGTACATTCATCACCATTCACCCCTGCCCCTTTACCTACAATACCACGTCCTCCATTCAATACATATATATATATATACAGACACACACTCGTCACCGCGTACTCGCATCACCTCACGTGAGCATAAATATAAACCTACATCACGTATGTACGTAGCTATATGCTTACATGATGTATACCCGTGGATAGCTCGACATACACTTTTTGTATTATAATGCACAACATAAATATACATGTATATACGTGTGCAGTAGAATAGACGAGGTAGGTATAGGATAAGGAAGAGGAGAAGCGACCATCCGGAAAAAGGAGGAAGCACAGGCGTGAGTATCTGCAGAGGCGCTTGGTGAAAATAAGGCGACGAATATATATATATACCTACCATCTGTGGGGTCTCAGGTGCGTGAAATTGCATATTAAAATGGCCCCCTGACCTTGCCTGCGGGGCATGTACAATATACGTGTGTCCCATCTATTTTGGTGTAAAAGCGTGGTTCGAAGCTGTCATCCCCTTTTATTGTAAAGATGGAACCTTCAACGGAGGGGCCTTATACTTGTACATTTCGATCAAATGGCAAAAAGCCATTTAACCATCGTGAAGGTGATCCAAAATACATTTGACCAGCAGGCATAGCGTTTTTTCAGGCAGCTCATCCGGAGTAGGGTTTCAAAAGATCCTAGTTGACACTAAACTCGCGCCGCACCCGAATCACGGACAAATACAGAAAATTCGATGGATCGATCGTGCACCATCGATCCTTCCATACGCGCGGCAGTAAATAAAAGGGAACCTCTCGGTGCGAGTATTTTCGAGTGCAGCAGCCGAGTGGTGTGGTGGCGGTATCGTAAATTCGTGAAAAACGAGGCGCAGACAGCGAAATAAGTAAAGCTCGGTCTTACTTTCGGTCGACTTGTGAGTTTCCGCGCGACCCCGCACCACAACAGCCAACCATTTTCTCCTCCGTTCCCCGCACTTTGTCCTCCGATCGAACCGCGCGCAGAGGCGATAAGCCCCCTCTTTCGCGCTGCCGCAGAGCTTTTTCTCCTCTGCCCACGGCGTGCGTCTTTGCTTTGTTTTGGTTAAATGTGCACCTACTTTTGTTTACCTGCACTAATAATTCTCCATCGCTAAGACAACCTCAGCTGCAGCACATTGTGCGTGGATGTACACAGATCTATAATATACAGATATAACAACATTTTTAGGTACATACGTACAGTTTAACATGAAACAAATGGTCCAACAATTATATAAAAAAAGAGTTTGGCTCACGTCGCGTACGTATATAACTAATTATTATTGTTATCGTTGAAAATATTGTTGAGGTCTAGCAAGTGCACGCGCATGCGGAACGTGTTAATCTCCTGCTAGGGGGTATGCGCTTCCATCAACAGAGCCATTACTTATACTTTTTACAGAGGGATGAGGAGGAGGAGGGTCATGAACCCTGTTTGTAAGTCGGCGGAAGGGGAAAAAAAAAAAAAAGGCGCACACCTGCAAGCACGTTACAAGGTATATATACTTTACACGAGAGATGATAACATCGCTGCTGCTTCGAGAAGCCCCCGTCTCTCGTCGTCCACGTAATACCGCGTAATACCTTACGATGTATCCATACAGGCGCAAGTGGTGCACAACATAAAGGTATATATATATATAGCATAGGCGCAAAAGCGTACCCACAACACAGGCAGCAAAATATAAAGACAGCCACGGCAGTGCAGGGCTCGTACGTGCACCTATATATATAATCATGTTATGTACATAATATTGGTGCTAGCTATATGTAGGACTACGAGCGCCAAAGGTTTAGCCATACTTTTGTTGTTTGTTGTTGATCCCTCGCTCTCGACAGATCCACCAAGCCAATAGTGTACATCTGAACTATCGACCCATAAAGTTTCGGGTAAGCGAGATAGGGTGGCTATACCAGGCATCATAAGTTGAGTGATTTTTATACATCGATCATAACTTCGACACACTTGTTTCGAGGAACAAAACCATCACAATACCACAACTCGCATCCAAATGTATATATATATTATATACACAATACAGACAACAATAGTTTCTTACGAAAGGGAATTTCCGTATGGCGAGTTACAGGTGTACGTATACCTACTATGCAGACAAGACGCGCGAGTAAGTGCTCATATGTACGAGGGGGTGTGAAGTAAGGGAGAAATAAGTCACGCGCTCACTGCAGCCCGAGCGAAGCGGGAGTCGCTGTTTTTCTTCTTTATTTCTTTTTTCCTTTCTTTTTCATTTTAAGCTTGTTGCGCCTGAAAAATGGCAAGCTGGTGCGCCCAAAAAAAATCTTGCTCTCCATTATAGCGTGAAGAGAGAGAGAGCGTCATTTTTTCACGTTAAACTATTTCCACTATCCACTTATTTCTTTCTTATTTATTTTGCAATAGGTGTCACTGCAGGTGCACCTCGTTTACCATACATCCTCCCTCTTTTTCTGTCCTAGCCAATGATCCATGGCACAATAGTTATACACGGCATACCTGTTACTTGTTTCATTTCATTTTTCGCAAACGATACATTAGTATACGGTACACAAGTACTTGGTGCTTGACGCGGGCGTCATGAATAAATTTCACAAATTGCACTCCATCTTCGCAGGCGTAAAAAATTCCGTACACATTAGACTGTACATAACTATGTATACACCCATCTAATGAATGTGCTCCCCCACGAACATGGTAACATACTTAAACATACGAGTTGTCGAGTATACCAGGTATTACGTAAGTAATCATAATATTGTATTACATCATGATATATCCGTGCGAATGAAGGGTGGCCACCTGAATGGGCCGAGTAGGTACACGATGCTGATGCAAGTAACCATCATCACTCGCGTATTCAAACGTTCGGCCACATATGCTGCACATACGTATACATGTGATGTACATAGGGTGGATTTTGGTCGGTAGAAGCAACCGTATATCTACAGTCTGTATAAGTTATAAACAGCAAACGAACGAGCCACAATATAGATGCTGCGAAAGCTACGCGCAGCTGGAATCAGGTCACACGTAGCACCGCTCGGACGCGTAAAAACGCTCTCCTTCTCTCATCTGCTCTTCCTTTTTTGCTGATGCAGGTATATCATATATATATATATGCTGCGAGAAACAAACACCGTAAAGCGTATACCTATGTATAGGCCACATGAATTTTAAATGGGGCCCGGCATCGGTAGGTATAGCCACTCGTTAATGAACAAACCACGACAATTGATACAGACCAAAGAGAGCCGGCCAGCCGAACGAGACCGCGAACATTGCACCATCACGGCCGCGCCACGCGATCATTGTTGTTATTGTGCATATGTATAGGTACGTGCCCACGGGTCGAAAATCAATAAGAGTCGCAAGCTGGGGGTGAGCGGGTAGTGCAAAAGGTCATGTAATTTCCACTCTCGCCAAATCACGTCCCAATACCGCGCCGCCAGCAGTACACCTACCTCTTTGCAGTTTTTATTCACGTATATTATATGCTTCCGCCAATATTCATCGTCACTAGAGAACGTTATTTAATCGAGTACTACAAAGGTGAAAACACTTTTTTTCCCTCTCTTTTCTTTTTTTTTTTTCATTTCCCACAAAGACAATCGATTGTGCTCGATTAGACGAATATTGCATTTGTATTTTCGAGTACTGTGTTTGAATATTATTTCGATGATTTGATACTTCTTTTTTTTCTTTTGTACCTATAGGTAAGTGCCTACATGCGTTGTTATATATATTGTATGCGACGTTTGTTATAGGCACGCCGCTGTTAAATTATTACTCACAAATAGGACTTTGGTCCGTCAATTACCTAATTATTCACGTACCTCGATTGAAATTCAAATCAACGTTGCAAGCCCTTCTTTATTTCATGCGCGTTCATACGTATGCACCAGTAGGTAGGCGAGCTCGGTATTTTTGGAACGGTTTTCTTCGTTTGCGTTAAACGGGAACGGTCTGGTCAGAAGCTCTTTTAAGGAAATTAGTTCGGGCTGGTTGCTTTGGTAATCAAATTAGAGTGCAAACACCAGTACTCTTACTTTGAACTGGTTGATAAAAAATTTAAGGCAACGGGGCCTCTAATGGCGCGGTTTGGCACCCAAAAGGTTCTCCTCGCTGCGATTCGGCTTAAAAAATTCATTCACTAGATACTTAATTATCATACAATTGTAGGGGAGAAAAAAAATTGGCTTCTTACCACGTACGTTTATCGTAACAAGCGTCTGCATCGGTCGAAACAATGAAGACAAACAATATACTTTATTATTAAACAGGTAACTCAATTACCTACTGCCAGACTTTATCAGCATCAAATAATAATGATGCTTACCACAACGCATTGCGAAGACGCGGTGACAATAACAACTGTTTTTCATGTATCATATGAAAATTATATACAGTGAAAAGTACAAGCAGAAATTTCTGACGGTACACCCAAAGCGTATAAGTTTGCCTCATTAAGCGTGGAGATATTATCTACAAGAATAAAACGTACCGATATAAATTAAATTTACTAATAAAATGCACCTACTTGCAACGAAATACAAAAATTATGTTACGACGCACATCAGGAGCATACACCCACAAGAGGGCTAGTCCAGAAGTATTCGCATCGGGTGCATCTTCTTCTTGGCTTGTCTAGCCATTGTAATAAGTTTTCGTTGTACTTAATTACATTCCACGTACTACCAAGCTTTTTACACACCGGGCATCACCTCTATCTTATCCGATCGCTGCAATCTCGAGATGATTTAACGCAAACGAGGTCTTGCACGAGCTCTCTCTCTCTCTCTCTCTCTCTCTTTCATTTTGGGTCTGGGTTTGTGGCAATACAACCGCTACACGATATAAATGAGAGCTGCTACATTGAAAAATATAATTAGTATCAAAAATTTCTGGCTTGAGCTCTATTGAGCGCTTAGTATTTTTGTGTTTTATTATTATTATTATTATTTTTTTTTTTCCTCTTCAACACTTGTACCCGAGCCTACACCGGTACCTCATGTCTTACGCGCAAGATAAGGTGCACGTGTAATGATTTCCAATATATTCCCTTTGTTGGAGCGTAGTAAAAAGAAGGGGGGGGGACACACNAGAATCACGCTTAATTAGCACAACGAAAACACTCCGAGATGGCATATTTTTCTCGGACACTGTACGTGAATTTATTATTATTATTATTTTTTTTTTTCCTCTTCAACACTTGTACCCGAGCCTACACCGGTACCTCATGTCTTACGCGCAAGATAAGGTGCACGTGTAATGATTTCCAATATATTCCCTTTGTTGGAGCGTAGTAAAAAGAAGGGGGGGGGACACACGTGAAAATAAAGTTTTTGCTTGTAGGTAAAGTGAATTTCGGTGTTTTCTCGAAACTAAATAGCACTACTTTAAAATCCATTACCGAGTTACGGAGGATGGGGGATCCCTCGCTTCAAGTAAATAAAAATAGGTACAGAGTCTCGCAACTGGGTCGCTGTTGCCTGCAAGGTCAACCCCCGCGCTCGCACCCGTGTATATTCTATATCCATATGCAACGGAAAGGTACCCGATAGGCACATTATTTTTCACCTCGTTCCCTTTGGACTTTTTTCTTTACTCGAGGAGTTCGCAAACAAAGGAGCGCGACGCCTGGTAAATACATCAGCTCGGAGATGAGGGGAACACCCATGTGCTGACCTAAAGTAACATATATTTACTGCAACGAGAGAGCCAATGCAGGGAGGTCGGAACGAGCCAGTGTCCATGCAATCGGGTGGCCGGAGTATATGCATTGTATTTATGCAGGGGTATACCCAAGTATACCTGTGCAGTCGACTTTGGGTTAAAAAAATCAAGTGGCCCGAGTGAATGTACCCACCCTATATAGAGGCTGATGCTCTTTGGCGAATCATATACGTTATGTGGAAAGGCCAAGCGGCTGGTTGACGAGAGTCGCGGAGATTGGGCCGAGGCCAACTTAAATTGTCGAAAGAAAAAGAAGAAGAAGAATACAGTTACGTTGTCCGCAGCGAGCTGGCCGTATTTATTTATTATTATTTTTTTTCTCTTTGTACCGTACTCGGGACTCGTGTATGTGCATGAGCTTATGCATCAGGAGAGCGGGGCAAAGAGATAAAGGGACATCCTCTGCTCTCCACGAGCTCTGTAATGAGATGTAGATTGCCGACAAAATGTCAAATACCAAGCCTCTTCCGTGCATGGCACAATGTTTTTCAGCCGTGCCATCCTGCTCTCCGAGAGATGCTGCTGGATTTAATTTCAACGGATTCAACGAGATTCCTCCAGCAGCGGGGCTACTCCTGTCTTTTTCTACTAGTGCCCCAGGCCCTTTTTAGATTATGTATACCTAATTGATATCGAATTAATGAATTCTCGAGTTGTTTTTTTTTTTTTCGTTCAACAATGAAACTCATTTTGTGTTTTTCAATCGTACTGCATGCGTACACTGATTGCTAAACCAGTGCAAGTGCACTTGAGTACAAAAATACATACTATATTGAGCTTAATTTCCCTCCCTCTCGTCACTCATTCGCTATTCATTAATCACGAGAATCGATTTCCCGTACTCGCTTCGATACATTGCACATACACACACACACACACAAAATATAATTATAGGTAATACTCGGCGTGTGTGGAAGTAATACGTGAAGGCCACAAAGTAACCTACGTATCGCTCTACACCAAGCAAATTCAATACACAATCCGTTGAAATTTTTACATGAAGAGGTTCGCTGTAGAAGTTCAGAGTACAGACAGAGAAAAAAGAAATTCCATCACTTGGTTTCCAACTGGAATCTTCATTTTAACGTGGCACGTTTCAGCCAAATACGAACGAAAGACATTGTAGAGAAATATGTCTAATATATTTAGTAAAGCCATTTTTTGCTGAATATCGAAGTATGAGTAGAAAATGTATGATAATGATATTTATTATTGTTATAATTAATATTGTTATAAAGACATTCAGAGGAATCAATTATCTGCGATATAAAAATTGGGTCGGCTTCTCGAAGGTAGGGAAAAAAGGAAAGGTAAAAGAAAGAGCACCACGTAATGCGCTTGGCTTCGAAAGCAAACTCTCCGCAGGAAATTGCTCGATTCCCCGGCGTAGCCGAGCAAACGGGGGCTGTTCAATTAGCGCCGACATTTGCAACTCGAGGCAGGCGATTTCAATCATAAGCTTGCGCCAGTATATAGGTAGATTGGAGGTATCCCAACACCACAATAATGTAATACACCTGCGTAAAATTTGAAGATTCGCAAACCAAGGTAGAACCCAATAGGCTTTGCTGCTGCTGCTACTGAATCGGTCGATACCGTACAGATTATAGAGCAGTGGCCCTTCTGAAAAAAAGAGAAAACATACCCCACCCGTCTTTGTAGTTTGTAGGAAAGTAAGGCCTTAGGTTGCGTTGAAAAGCTGCTTTCGCAGTGAATCCACTAAGCACCTCAAGTAGTAGTTACAGGTACCTGTAATATTCATTGAGCCATCATTTAACTCACCAAGTGATTACTATATATATGTATACATATATGTACTCATCAGACGTTTTACTCTTTTTCTGCAAATTTTTGATTACTGCAACCTTTCTTTTGTTTTGCAGTGTAAAGTGCAACGTGAAGAGAAATAGATAAATAAACTTACATATATATATACTATCAATTGATATCATTGGTGATCATCCAAAGTAATGTATCATCTTATCATCGGTTTGTAGTCAACTGTAAAAAAAAATACTCGAGTAAGCCGCTTATACATCATCTACAGAATAGAGCCATCGGAAGAATAATATCGAAAAGTAGTGGATTGAAAATCAATTGCCTCGGAAGTCAATGTATAATTATACACCTATTGTGCCATTAGGCGTAATGGGCCAACTCTATTTTCTGGCAATTTAAGGAGATAAGGGAAGCAAACAGGGCGTGGGGGGGGTGGGCAAAGGCAGATTGACAAAACAAAGAGTCCTACTCTCGAAAGGTCTGCGGCCGGGGATACAAGGGACCAAAGAGCCACTACCTACTCGACTCGAGGCTCTATTTACGTTGGGCACTTGAGCTCTCGAGGACGGACGAGGAGCCAGTGCTCGTATACTCAACAGGGGCGTTTGAGAAAAGAAGCTCGCGGTAATCCCGTGAATTGATTTGGTTGCGGCGGTAGGTCGCTCATCGAGCGGTCGAAAGACCATTGTGTTGGCGCATGGCGCATCACCCTCGTTCGTCGATTATTTACACACACCTCTCGATCGACAGATTTGGACAGGAAATAATCATGCCATTGCTCCGAAAAGCAGGAGCTCGTGGCAGCTAAATTATAACTAAATTACGCGGTGCATGTTATAGTTTTCCAAGCCCGTGGTGACACTCTTGTATTTTTTTTTTTTTTGCTCACCACTTCTAATCGACTTTATAAAGTGGAGTCAACCTTTTGCAGGGAAAACTTTGATGAATCAACATTATTTAGACGGACACACAATGTTTTTCTTAAAAATTGAAAAAACACCGACTGTGAAATATTTGTTTAACGCCCACAACGGCGATTGTCTCGTGCATTTAAATTCAGCAGTACCGTAAATTGCACACGTGCGAGAAACGGGCATATAGGTAAAATACGTGAAATGTCAGTGTCGCGACAGCGAATGCGGGAAAACGTCGCCGCAAAGCAGACCAAAAGTGGGCGGGCGTCACAGGGCGATTGGCTGCAAGGGCAAACAAAACATGGGGGCGCGCGCGTGTACGGTGACACACATACTTCATTCGGCCCGAGTCTTTGCGCGATGATTGCTCCCTGGTGCGCGCTCGGGATTGTCCATTAAAGTTTCGAACAAGTTCGAGCGAGCTTAACTTTGCCCCTCTTTTGCCCGCAGAGACGAGAGGTACGTAGGTATAGGTAGGTGTGTGGGGTAAGTATCTTCACTCGGCGGCAGCAAGCTGCTACTTACTTCCGCCTTCTCCTCCCCAACAACTACTTCTTCTTCCATCGTCTTATCCTCGCGGCTCTTTCTTCCGGATTTTATCTTCTTCTCGCTCGCGCGTCTTCTCTCTGCTGCTCCCCCAAGTTGGGCATTTCTTTCTTTGATTGTTTATTTTTCGGGGCCAACTCGGAATGCCCACTTGGGACTGGTGCGACGCTGTTTTCGCGTGTCAATTGCCATTTAATTTTCAGAGTTGCACGTTTTTCACGAAAAATGATCCGATCGGATCAAACACCTCAAACTGGCTTTCTCGTGCCAAAACGCACCCCTGGCCAGCTCTACGAGACCCAATAAAACAACAATTACTATACACCACTGTATACCTATAGCTGTAGTAGCAATCGATTGGGTACTGCAGGTGCAAGTTTTTCACGAAAAATCCTCAACCTCCCTTTCAATGTTCCTCTCCCAGTGTAAAATCAGTATAGACTCTGCAGTCGTTGGAGCGCCACGCTAAAACTCCGAGAGGCGACAGAATCGAGGGGGGATGGACCATGGGGTTGGGCGGGGCATTCCATGTCTGAGTAACGTTACACCTTGGAGCCCGGGGCTCCGGCGCTTCGTACCTCGTGGTGGGTGCCCCGACACGGACGAGCGACGAGAGACAGGACTCCATTTGCGGTTTAGCATAATGGTAACCCGAGGAGAAAGAGCCTCGTGCATGGCGCCCGGGGCCCAGCGGCGGCTCTCTCAACTTGTCCTCTTTTATTTTTCAGCTGAACCCACTTTCGCCGCCGTATTTTTTTCTTTTTTTTACTTCTCAGACACGCGTATAAATAAGTACACGCATATATACATATGTACGCGTGTAGTCCCCTACGGCGTATACTATAAATGTATAGGTGCTATCTTCTTGACGGTTCCAAAGTTGAAAACGCTGTTTTGGCGTGCGAATGTACTCCCCCCCCCCATTTTTTCAGCTAGGGGGTGTTTCTTACCACCTCTTTCATCGTCTCAGGATCAAAGTTTTCACGTGCGCTCTGCTTTGGGGAAGAATCGATAAAAGTAGGGGGCTCTCGGTGACTTTTTTTTTTTTGTTCTCTTTGTGTATGAATTTATTGTTAAAGTGTTCATTCGAGAGGAGTCGAGTTACCACTATCGCGTCCATCGTGCGATTGCAAAGCTAAACACTTATTTGCCACGCCGGGGATGAAGCGCCTCCGAACCTCGTCATTTTTACCACGGCGTTGAGGGGCAATTGGTTTTCTAGAGACCGAGTATAAGAACCGAGAAATGAACGCTCCTCGCTGTACACTTTCTCTTGTCGCGGCCGTTATACTTAATATGCCTTTGCAATCAAGTAGGTCTTACAGCCTCGTTAACATTTCATTCATTCTTCTTAGCACCGGAGCATCGTCTCGGTGTACAGGCGAGATAGTCGAATTAGGGCCTACCTGGGGTGGATCCCCGGATTAACGGAGGAGCCAACTATAGGAGGGCCTCGGGTGATGAAATACGCGGGACAAGAGAGAAGTGAGCCGGTGAGTGAAACGATTGAAAGCCATAGAAGGGTGTACTTTGAGATGAACATTTTCTTGCTGGCTGCACGAACGTCGAATGGTGTAAATTTTTTTTTTTTTTTTTTTTTTTTTTCTTAACATGGAAATTCCCCACAGGCTGCGCTGTACCCGATCACTTTGGTTTTTAATGAGCTTATTTCTAAATGGTTCACCTGTTCATTCAGTATCACCTCTCAATTTCATGGGCGCAGTCGCTAGCTTAAAAATTACAGGCAAAGCCAATAAGTTGGAAAATTGAAGGATTTCCTTTAAAGGCTTTGTGGTGAATATGGGTAATCATTAGGAATTCTCATGTTCTCATTTCTCTTTTTTTGCATTATTTGTTTTTTAACAGCACATGATATTCATTTACATTAAATTAAAAAAATTATCATCATCATCAATAAATACATATTGTCACGATTGTCTGTTGCAGGTAGATGCTGGTGATGAGGGGCGTCAGCTAGAAGAACCTCCGAGCCGTGCAGCGGAGGGACAGGAGGAGTGTCCGTAACAACGTGTGGAGGACGGAAAAATGCCGTCCGCCGGGATCGCCGGTCCGTCGGTGGTGTTGCTGCTACTGCTGATTCTAGCTGTAGTTGGTGGCAGTCGCGCTTTCAGCTCTCGCTCCCCAGGTAATTGACAACTTTTTCTTTCTTTTTCCTCAAACCAAATATATATATATATATATATATATATGTATGTAAGTNTATATATATATCAAATAATACATATATACACAGGTAGAATAATCCGCTCGAGGCATGTCGAGGACTTGCCTTACTTTGCAAAATAGTATTTTATTTTTTAATATTTTTTTTTTCCTATGCCTTCTTTGCTTGCTCCCCGTCTGAACAGCGACTGTTGAGATAAGACTGCCATGTTGCGATCGATGATGTTAAGTAGCCGTGTACAGGTAGTGTTTTTTACTGTAATAATGTCTTTCGGCAAGAAAACTGGGATCAGTTGGAAGAGCGCCTCAAAACACCTGCAACATTACCACTTGGGGGAGGGAGATAAAAAATTAAACCATGCCTAAACAAAGTGTGGAGTTATCATGAAAAAATGTTTACTGTTCCTCCAATGTTGTGGTGTCAATTGAATTTGGTGTAAGTAATCCCACGAGCCATCAGGAGAGTTTGCCTCACAAACAAAATGATATAAAGCACTGTCAAAGAAAGGGATTCCTCTGACCGCGGCCCAGAACGTGGCTACTCAATGACGGAGCCCTACCTACAAGTAAACAAAATTAATCTTCCGCGGTAGTTCTATGTAATAACGTAACATAAAAATATTAAGCTTGGTCGCGGAGCAAATGAGAGCACGTACTTACCTATACCTATCTGATAGAACTTTAATGTCGAGCTCGCGTGACAGAGAGCAATGTGCTCGAGTGTGACTGACTTGACCCCTTGCACGTACCCACGTGTATATATATGTATAAATATACATGTATCCATGCCTACTACACCAGCGCGCAAGTGGGTGTTTTTGCGAAGGGGATGAGACGCGGCCGTGGCGGTGATATGCATGGTATCGCTACCGCGTGTCAAATTCATTGTTTGGAGTCTTGCGCACAATAGTCCTCGTGTACCTACGTACTTTAATCGGCTCAACAGATGCCCCGCGGCAGCTTTTGATCGGCGGAAGCCTCTGGCGATTCTTGTTAAAGGAGACTGAGCATCGGGTTCGGGAGCTCCTCTCTTTGCAGCTCTTGCCTGTTTCAACCTTCATAAAAAGTCACTGCAAGACACAGAATGAGAACCCAAAGTTGTTCTTATTCCTCGTTTCATAGTAAAACATGACCATACAGTTATACGTACAAGTTAATAATTACAATGAGCTAATTATAAACATAATGATAATAAACCATGTGATATTTTTTTGGTGGCAATATCAATACTTCAACTATCTTAGGCTTGTTATTTGTCTCATTCTCTCAACATAATGGGTGGTACCATCAAATTGTAAATGTATGACTATATTTATATACTATGTGTGTACGTGTATGATAGACAAATCGCTGCCCACAAGAACATTATGCATTCATATACTTATGTGCCTGAGTGTACGTGTAAGTTAAAATTTTTTCGTTTAATACGCACATCCTCTTATCTCTTTGAGCACCGGCTTACACGAACCACTTTTGTTCGAGATTTATATCAATTTAAATTCTTTCTTTCAAAGCTCTTTTAAATGGATGCGTCATTTTGAGTCATTAAATTCTATCGCCGTAGACATTGTGCGATAAAAAAAAATAATACACTTGTCATCATTTTCATAAAACTAATAATAATAATTTTAATAACAAATTAAAAACATCAACAGCAATAATAAACCTGATTTTCCATTACACATTAAAATATCAAAAATATCCCGAGAGTGTCATATTACGCGATTATAACATAACTTACTTATCGTGCTCAGGTGCAGGTACTTGAAAGGATTTCCAGCTCTCAATTCGAACATTCTAAAGTTAGAGAGCATCTAATAATACCAGTGTATAAAAAAAAGATTATTAAGTAAACTTTATCGTCCGCCTTGACGGAATTCTTACGGAGCAATCTAATATGGCTCGTTTTATAAGAAATTTGCTTTCTTACCTAACAAAACTGCAACCTATTGCTAGAATAAATATAACACATATACTATATTTGTATACTTGTTGTGGAGGCATACAGCAGATCTACATCTTGATGCTAAAAGAATGAAGTTTCAAAACGTGTTCTCTACATTTCGAGTTCCCTGTATTTCCTGCAAATACAAAGTATTGTTTGAAATGGGATGGAGACAAAAGAAACTTTGAGAAAAAATTAAAAGGAAATCGACGAAAAATATCGAACGGAAAATAATGGTTTGAGAAAGAAAATAACGAGAGTGAGGAGAAATGCACTTGTGACGAGACAGAAGCTGGGATAACAGATAAAGTCAGGGTAAATAAGAGAAGATGCGTCTCTCGGTACAGTGTGGTATCTACTGATAATCACAAACAAGTAATTCTCGATATCGATGTTGGCAAGGGCAAAAAAAAAAAGATCCTTCGCTTATGGATGTGCTTCCCAAGTAAACTATTGGAAAAGCAGTGCTTATAGAAACAAGTTATTTTTTGTCTTTTTTTCTTTCTTTCTTTGTTCGGCTAAACGGTATAAGGAACCTAGTGATGACATTATTCAACTATTGGTTGAGAATAATAATCAGTTTTGAAAATTGCTCCCATGAATAAATTGAGATTTACACTATACCGAAACAGAGTACTAAAGTTAACTGGCAAAGAAGAAAAAACCACTTGAAATGTTTATTCAACGAATGCTATGGTTCGATTTCGAAGCAGAGATCGGGATAGGGTGTTTTTCTTGAAATTTTATAATTTTAGCTCTGCGTTTTTATTTTTATCAGCAAAATAAACTCAATGTATTATTTTTGCTCCACCAGTAAGAATCACGCTTAATTAGCACAACGAAAACACTCCGAGATGGCATATTTTTCTCGGACACTGTACGTGAATTTATTATTATTATTATTTTTTTTTAATGAAAATCTCAACCTCTTTGTCCATGATTAGTGGTACGCCAGAGATTTTTGACTAGCTTAGTTTTCATCTCAAGCAAATTGCCCAATGCTCAAGGAAAAAACCAACAACTTCTTTGGGTCCTATCAATTAGCAGATTGTCAATAGTTTGGTTACAGGCGAACACGGAACATGAAAAGCACAGGACAGCTGTAAGTGATAAGTAAAAAGAATTATGTTTATTATTCAGAGTAATCAGAAGTTATGGTGAGAGCTATCATCGGGATCATTCGAAGTCGAGGTCACCCGGTACAGGCGAGTACAGGTACACCAGGTGCTAGGAGAACAAAGGGTCGACTTCCTTCTCCTTCACTCGAGCCCCGCGTACCTAACCAGCAAGAGCAGACAAACGCGAGTTGCGCATAGTTAGCGCTGGCGCGGTGGTTGCAGTTAGCCCGGGCATTCCCATGAGCGACGGATGTAATTAATCTGTTTTTCTTTCCCAATGTTTGGAGGTCCAGGTACCACCGCCACCACCACCACCACCGCTGCAGCACCAAAATAATATTGCTAACGTTATAGGTGCTCATTGAACTCTGTTCGCCAGAAGCTTGCTCGTGAAAGCACCGCGAGTCCATTCCTTTAATTTAGCCCATGGCCGCACGGTTTGCACCCCGACACGATGTGAATTATTGTTGGACGTGGCTGCAAGCACGACATATATATAAAGATCATATGCGTTAAGTTTAACTTGCTCGAGCTTATTGTTTTTCAACGCGCCCAACCAACGACTAATCTTGGCGTCGAAGATGCAGCAAAAAAAAGTGTTCCTCGAGATTAATCGAGTACTTCTTTTCTCGACGGGTCGGGAGGCTTTCCAAAAATGTGGGCCAACGCCAGACAGAAATAAACACCCGACAGATCCGAGCCAATCGAAAAAACAATAAGCCAGTCTCCCCGCGCGCATCCTTAAAAGAGGCGTTCATACGTACAATATATACCGAATGATGGGCAGTATACTTATTATGTACCTACGTGTGTTTAGGTATATACAATAAAGTCTCGAATAAACCTGCGAGAACATAAATTTATATATATATATATTATATAGTTACGTGCGTACTCTGCGGGTGTTTCTAAAATGAGCAGTGCCGAGGTCGAAAACGGGGGATACGTTGCGGTAGGGGAGGACGAGAAGAGGGGAAAAAGAAATAGAAAGTTAATCCGAAAGGATTAGGCAACTTTTAGCGTCATAAGGCTGGAATTAAAAGTTAAAAATATTCATCCTCCGGGATTAAAAGCAGGCCAACGTTCGTTGTCAGGAAAAACAAAGCAGTAGCAGCTGCCAACCGATGTACACGTACATATATGTATAAATGCGATGAGCTCATCAATTATCGAGACTATTTTTACAATAACGAATCGTCTGGATTAAATTAAATTTCGGTGACGTGCATGCGTCTTGTACAATTGTACACCTATATGCACGTTGTGTGACTCTGAAATGGGTTTTTATATAATTGGTACAACATCAATATTGAAATGACGGTGATTAGTTTATTGGTCCCGTTGAATCGTACCGCGACGAGTATACTTATTCGGGATGTTATTTTCAACAAAGCATTTCAATTCGATGAGATTTTTCGTTTCAATTGTTATTTTTAACAAAGATTAGAGCAGTGAGGGGCCATTTTTTCAGCTGCAATTAAAGGGAAATCGGTGAAAGGTACTCCCAAAGAGCACTGGTTTCCAAAGAGTGGAGAGAGAGAGAGAGGGGGGGGGGTCGAAGTAGTTGCGAGTCAAATTCCGTTTGCGGAATGACGGTCGAATGGAAAGCTTTGCCCGTCGGGTCCGTGACTGTATATATACGTGGCCTCTACGGTCGGGGGAGCCGAACGGAGAGACAAATGGTCTCGCATACTTAGCGAGTACTTGACTGTAACAAACTGCAGTCCCGATGGCTCGCCTCCCCCGAAGCAGAGGTCCGCCCCGACTATAGCTGTCCCGCTTCTACCCTCACTCTCTCTCTCTCTCATGCTTTTCGCGAAAAATAGGACGTCCAAGGAGCAGAGAGAAAAGAAAGAAATGGAGTAGATGCTGGTTGGAATTTTGGACCTTCTCCGGAAAGGAGATTTAAATCCACTGGAACGAAGAGGTTGCGACTCGTGCGTATACAATTTGAGGAACGAAGTCGAATAGTGGTGGTAGCGTTTTCATGATGATTTATCGTGATGACTCCATAAAGAGGAGGGTAGGCATCTAATCGAGAAAAAGTTTCGGTCCGTCTAATTCAATACGTGTTGGAGGCGCGTCAACTGTACTGTAGATAAAACTCTTTGTGTCTCCCTCCCTCCCTCCTACACACACGTATAGAGACGACGTTTTGACGTGTAGAATATACATTTTACCTGGAAAGAGAATGACGCGACATACCCACTTGCGAGGGCACTTTGAATACTTTAATTAATAAAATTTTTCATTCGCGATGAAAAGACCAACGTGTAGGTACCTATAGCTCGTCGGAGCTTTTTTTTCCCTGTAAGTGAATTAAAAAGCCGAGGAAAAACTTTGGCCGGCTCGTAATGAAAGAGACTCGGCGTTATGAGGAATCCGGCTCTGCAGAGTTTTTGCAGCGGGGCAAACAGGGCAAAGAAGAAGAAGAAGAAGAGGAGGAGGAGGGGCAGAGGAACGAGAAAAAGGGAGGGAAGAAACGTAAGCGCGAACTCGGGGAAAATATTTTAAAGAGCTCCTCCGCGGTGGCGCGAGCGCTTGTTATTCCGCTCCGTCACGGTTATTTTGTTTGTTTTTCCCTCTCGTTCGGTTTCCGCTCTCGCCGGGGAGGATTAGGGGCCTAACTAATCACCTCAGCAGCGGTGGCGGCTTCGACGGCGCGAGGGGGCCGCTAATTTTTCTTCCGCCCAAACTCGGCACAGTGGCGCGTGATAAGTTCGACGGCGGCGAGCGACGACGAGAGGGGGCGGGCCGCCGACTCCGAGGCAGAATTCGCTGAGCTGTTTGAGGAATCGAGGATGGGATTGCGGGGAGACGAAAACAAATTAGAGCGCTGGCTGGAGTGGTTCCATTTCGTCACGTACTTGCATTTTCAATTTTTCACGCGTAGGTGAACGATGGAGGAACACAATAGTCATCATCCTTACGCGTGCCCCTTTAAATTGGAAAACGCAGATTTTCCTCTACGGCTGCAGCTCATATTCATGGTTCATGGCCTTAGACGACGTTTTAGGGGTGTGAAAAACACAAGTGGAGCTTACACACAAATATTCCCATACTATTTTTGGCCGGCCAGGCGGAAAGGATTATTACAGGACGCAGCGTATCCCTGTCGCTCGGTGGGAGGGGGGGGGAGAGAAAAAGCACGCCCGCGAGCAACTTTCCCTCGAGGCACCAGAGCTGTAGCGCATAGCGCGGCAGTACAAAGAGGAGAAGAAGAAAGTGGCGCTGGAGAACAAGTGAAAGGAAAAAAAGGAGGAGGAGAAGAAAACGTGCAGTCGATGCAAGTGATTCGAGTCGAGGTCGAGTCCGACGATATTTCGCTTTCGAGGAAGCACAAAGAAGCAGGGGATTGGTGTGTTCTCTCGCCCTTCTCGTGTAATGTGGCGTAGCACCTGCATGCTAACTCGATATTTATTATACTGCACGCGTTGTACAACCTCACTAGCTCCTCAACTTTCCTCAATTGTTTTTGTTGAAAATAAAATCACCGCGTACTTAAATTTGTATAAACGTATCCATCTCCATCTCGTTCAACGAATCAATTGATCGAAACTTAACTTCTGTTTAAGTAGTTAGAAGCAACGTTACGAACGATACTTTGTGTAGTTTCTTGCGGTGCTCATGATAATAAAAAGTGCGAGGACAAAAAAATATACTTCTATTTGGATCCTCGGTTGGCCTTTCACTTACAGTTGCGAGAGTTGCCGTTGCTTCAATTGAATAATTAGCAACTTTAATCAATTTTCCGCAGCTGCAGAGACAGCTCTTGCTCTCCCATTTACACGAAAAAGTAAAAGCGCATGCAGTTGTTGGCAATTGGCCAAAAAGAGAGGCACTAATTTCCCCCGTCCCAGAACCACGTTGGGGAGTAATAAAAACTGCTACTGTGTTAAAAGGGGGAAGGATTCGTAGCTCATAGGCAAGTAAGTACGTACCCATATATTATATACACATAGGTATTAGATGCCTCCGTCTTTTTCACTGCGGAGCGATGAAAACACCAAATCCCCTCTCTCTCTCGAGCGTCACCTGTTTTTCTCTCAATGCGAATCTTTGGCGCTGTATCTCACGACATGGTAGTTAACTATACTGCACATATTTTTTTTTCTTTTTTCTGTGTGCTTCTGTCGAAAATATACGGGAGTGAAACACAGTGGGAAAAAGTTGCTGGAAAAACGTCGGAACAGTGCCATGTCGTCGTGCAACGAGAGGTGGATAACGACACGACGCGACGGGAGCGTTTTGTCTGTGCACTTGACCCAGATCCCGCGTGCAAACGCGCAAAAGCTCCTCGTTGTGCAGACGATGATCCGTATGTACCTACACACGTGTAAATATACACGTAGCGATGAATAGCGCAAATCTCTTTAAAAGAGAAAAATCAAGTGACACCACCGCCACTGCTAGCTACCACCGCTGTCGCGGTTACCCATACGATCTGATTTTTTCGTACAGGTGCGTTTGCTGCTAGTTCTCCGATGTCTTGCTTGACGCTAGCCAATTGATCCGGAGTTTGCGGATACATATGCCCAAATATCCACGTGCACGAGCGCTTGAAAAGCTGCTGTTGGACCGTTCCTGAACCGACCCTGATTTGTGCATGATTATGAATACGCGTAGACCGTGTGACTTTGCGCGCTAGAACAATTTAACAAGTACATCGTCACCACTATAATTCTATGGACATAATACATGAATAACGGTCCATCGATGTAACCAACAGCGATGGCCGGGACAAACTCGATTTTTACGAGCAAGCATACTTCCGTTGTAAGTTTAGCTCGGTTTAGCTGATGATTATTGAACAAAAGGAAAATAGGAAAAGCGTTGCCTGTCAAGGACTGTTTATAATACCTGCAGAATCGATTAACATTGCAATTTGTAGCTGCCACTTCGGTAGTATACGTAATATTGCTACATATATATATATATACCTAATGAGCGAGAGTGGCCGAGGCAAAGGCAGCTGTACGAGTGCACTAATAGTACCGTAAGAAGTTACGTGCTAAGTAAGCAACGTGTATAAGCTACCGGTGTATATTGTTATTGTTATCATTATAATGTTACTACGTTAGGTACCTGCAGTAGAAGCCGGCAAAGCCGAAATTTCTCGATGGAAGCCAAACAAGGGAAACAGCTTCAACCAATCAACGCTGCTGTGCTCCTGCACGGGTCATTATATGTGAATATAATATGTATTACGTAGGTATACATATATATATATGTACGGAAATTATAGAGGTGGGCCTGTGCCAGGGGTTGTGTATAGGAGACACGTCACCTCAGGGAAGAAACAATAGCACGTACTGCACGAGTTCCAAGCGGAGTCTCGCGTCTCAGCTCCGCTAACGTCCGTGAAAATTATACGCGCCCTCATCCCGAGTCCCTTTCGCCCCCCCACCTTTCGAGAGAGTAAGTACCTACCCCTACAGGCGTAACATATACATATATATATTATATACAACAGTAGATATACTTACACTACTTGCTTACCCTAGGCGTATACGTTTAGCTATACCTTGAATCACCACCTGCACCACACGTTGTACGAGGCGAGAGCAACACCTTCGTCAAGTTAACCCTCACATTTACAATACCTATATACACCCATGGCACCTATACATTATTTTGACACAGTGCACGCACACGGAGAGCTAAGCCGGCTGCCTGATCCTCCTTGGCGCGTATCCTCGCTCGATATTCCTAACACGGCTCGCCCCTTTGCGCGGAAGCTTGATACACAAGCCCGGGCCACGAGGTGAAGCGCGTAAGTACAAACACCACCTTGGCCCGGTCAGAGAACGACGAGAGAGGCATGCACATATATACATGTATGCACCAAATACGCATATATATATATATATATATATATATATATATATATATATACTGTAGGGTACATTACAATTATGCGGAGGTACGTTTTTGGCTCTGCCTGCATATCAGCTGACAGTTGTGTCAAGGGAAACGCAGCATGCTTTCTTTTCGACCTCTCTGGCCCTCATCTGTTGGTCTCGATATATTACCGTGTATGTGTATTATTCCGGTTCATCCCCCCTTTGCCAACCAACTCCAGCTGCTCGTCAAACACACGAGAGCCAAGGGTTTAACATCATCCGTCAAATCCATCATCAATTCGGTACCGGTGGAGGTGGTGGACGTGCATAGGTACATACACATACAGTTGTACATGTATGTGGTGGCACTGGTACTCGCGTAGGTATATAGAATTATTTGGTGGGCCATTAACGCAACATCATCATCATCATAGCAAGCATAGTGAGACGACCCATACAATATTATATATACACCACTCATGGGTTTTCCGAAGCACATGGCACTAATGAGCCCGCGCGTCGCTCGTATACCTACTCAGCTCTCAAAACTGTTATTCTCGTTATTTATTTTTTCCTATTTTTTCAGACTCGTATTCCCGCCCGTCTCGCCGACACCCTTTATCGTTGTAAACCTCGTCGATTCATCCTTGTCAAACTGTACCAAATGCCAACTGATATATTCCGCGAGCCCACCGATGGCTGCACAGCTCAACTAATCAGATGACACTTTTTTTCTCTCATCGCATAATGTACACGGAGCTTTTCAGTCGCAAAATTTTTCGAGTCATCGTGATGGATCGGTCAGATTTTTGTGGCCAAATCCGGGCAATGACAGCCAAAAGGGTAAAACTCAGAGGCATCAATTTTACGCCGTATTACTTTTCATTACCAAAAGAGCGATGCCTCGTTTTCCTCCTCCTCTTCATGGATAGATAGATACATGGTCGTGAAAGCCCATCGATCTTGGGTACGGGAAGGAAAGCCGATCCAGTCCTCTGGGGTATCACGAAGCTCGCCCCGAACGGCAGATTGATATTCGTCGTCCGAGGAAAAGACTTATTTAACTATTAAGTAGTTGGTAAGTGACACGCTCAAAGTGTTAAGTATATGCCTGCTGGTTAAATATTTTCACTCCGACTGTTGGAATAATGAGACCGCGAGACAACTACTGATGAGTTATCCGTCTCCATGCGTATAACCCTTGTATTTGACGAGTTCCGCCCATGTGCGGATGAAAAAAAAAAAAAAAAAAAAACCTTTATCGTCAAAGAAATATCGTACACGGTTAATGTAAAAAGCCGAGAGGGAGCATGAGAAACAGACGGACGCTCGCCATCGGCTGGCAACGGAGGAGGAGTCTCCAGGAGATCATCACCTTCTCTGTCACGGTGGCCCCTGCGCTCAGCTATTATTAGCCCTAATAGACCATATGTTATCTCGGAGCGCGTGCTCGCGACACGCTTGGCTGGCTGGCTGAATCCGTGACACCCACCCTCCTTCTCTCTCCCTGCGTCTGTGGCATTTTTCGTTTTTTCGTCTTCTCTCGCTAGATATATTATCTATTAGTCGCCGTCGTAAGTGGCAGCAGTGCTATGCATTATATCGATATACCACGCGAGCGAGCGAACAAATGCGTGTCCCACGTGAGCCACGAAGCAAGGATCGAGTATGGATACGTGTCCAGAGCCTCGCTATACAGAGAACAGAGAATCACAACGCGATGTACCTACATATATATTTTTTGTCATCAATTTACTGGACTGATGGATCGTTAGTTGCAGTAGAGACAGATAAAAGTAAAAATCTCTCAAAGTCACATCAAATAAAAAGTCATTTTTAAACGTGAAACAGCACAAGTGCAGTGAAAAAATACAAAAAAATGAAAAGGAGTTTGTAGTAAGAAGGAGCGACGGCTAAAAATGAAAAAGCAGCTAACGAGAGGATGGCAGAGGAAGCCGAGATTCGAAACTCTTTGAGCTTGTGTGGGTCGGAAATGCAGAGCGCAAAAAAAGTGACACTCGCGTAAAAAACATGAAAAACGAGAGGATGCTCTAGATGTGGAAAAAAAAAAACTTTAGAAACGTAGAAACATGGCCCGCTCGAGTATTGTAGAGGAGCGAGAGCAAAAAATGTTTTTGAAATTAATTCCGGCGGATCGATCGATGAAATAAATACCCCCGGCGCAACTTGATTTGTTTCTCGTTATTAACATACACAGTGGGGATAAAAAAGAAAAATCCTCGATATGTACAGGCACGCGGGCAAGGGGGGGAAGGGAGGTAGTATTTACGTCGAAAACGAAATCTCTAATTTACAGCCCAATAAAATGCAGAGTGAGAGGTCGAGGGTGGGGGACAAGGTGCGCGTGCTGCGCTGGCAATTGAATTTGTAAGCGCAATTGCGTAGTTTAGCTTAAAACAGTCGAGCGTTGCGATTAAAGAGGAGGCACGGGAGGAAAGAGGGGTACGAGAGGCACGATCGTAAAAAAATAATGAGGCCTGGCTCCTGTGCCCCCCCCCCCCCTCTTTCCCGAAGGACGATTTAGACAAAAATGTCTTGGCTTTAAAAGTTAAACCTGACCTTTTGATCTGCAACAACAATATTGCACCTAGGAGTTGTTCTTCTTTAAAATTGAGTACGGTAACTCGTTTTGTTATTTTGTTATTATTATTATTATTATTTTTTTTTTTGTGGAAATAAACAAAGTTACAAAAAAAAAAAACGATTAAATTAAAAAAAAGTTTGTGCTTTCCAGGGACATGTCGAGTGGAAAAAACATTATTTCAGTACTCACAGTCAGCACTAAATTATTCGGTGAAAAAGATCTCACGCATGTATACCATTTTTCCACATAGCGACAAAAGAGAGAGAGAGAGGAAAAGTCTCAATTACCCAAAAGTCATTTACACAACTCGCGAGCCCGTCGTCACGTATACACAGCGTCCACACACCCCCGTCGTGTCGCAGTGTAGTCGCTGTAACGATAACGCAATATAAGCAGCGGCAGTTTAACAGCAAAATTTCGCAGGGCCCGTGTTCAGCACACATTATTGTTGTTATCATCATTATCATTATTATTGTTATAAAGCGATTCGTGTATACCAATAACCCGCCCACACAAGGTACCTGTGCACGCCTACGTACACGCCATTCTCGGGTAGCTGGCCGACCAACTATGTATACAAACATGTACCTACTCGTTGGTTCCCTGATTTTACACTGACCGCAAAAACGCTAATGCAAATAATAATAATAAAGCATATATATGTACATACCCGTGTGCATACGACATGACCAGCTCGTGGCAAGCCCCGCGGACAAGCTCCATAATAAGCATTAATTCACGTGATGTGTGCTCGGTGAGCCCTCCCTTGGCGAATCGCACGCGTATATATACCTATAAATGTACCAACCTACCCTAAATTAATATACCTATGTATTAATTACGGATGCATGGTAAAATGTGTAAAGTGCAAAATTGGCTGCAACTGCGCCCCACCAGCGGGTCCCCCTCCTCGGAAAAAGAGGACCGAGGGAGAGGGGCAATTTTACTTCTCGTCGTGCACTTGCAGCTCGTTAGCTCGAGGCAGATTATATAACGAACCACCTCGTAAATCTCGCTGTAGATAATCATCGCCCACCGCCCCTCCCCTCCCCCTAGCGCTCCTCATCAATCTGACTTTTCTTTGATTCCGGTTGGCGGCCACGCATCGGATCTGCCGGGGCTTAATCGTTTTGCGTGACGGTTATCCACTACTATACAAGGATATTGAAATCTAGTGCAGACGTTGCGTCGCTTGTTTTTCACTTGGCTCTTGCGCCTTTTCTCTCTCTCTCTCTCTCTCGCTTCTTTTCTATTTTCATGCGCCCGCGCTATAAAGAAATGGACCGAGGCGTCGACAAGATCGAGTGCCTACCTCTTGAAATTAACTCATCTGACCTCACTTCTCTCAAGCGGGATCCGTCATTTCCATGAACATGCATTGCAAACAACAACAACAATAATAATAATCATAATAATAATGATAATAGTAATAATATAGGATTCTGTAGTGGTGCTGGTGAAACGCTCGAGAGACCAGCACTTGGGCCGCCCCAAAAACAGTACGGCTGATTGCACTCGATTCGCTCCATCCATCCATCTATTTCCCTCTCCACCCCTCGTTGTGCTGTGCATCTTTATCGCGGTACAGCCCAGCCACAGGCGTGTTCGGACCGCTCGTGGATTACATTTTATTGGAGGCCGTACTTACGTGCCAGCGAGCGATAAATAATCAGATTAATGAAAAATATCCACTGACCGGGCGTGCAAGGCTTATACACATATATATGGATGCGTATACGTCGAGGAGCAACTATACGGTACCTATATATATGCACACACTCGCTCGCGCGGATGTCGGAGGAAATGGAGAAACTAAGAGCACACATGTGTTCGCAGCTATAGGGATGGGGGCGTCCGGACCGATCGTCGTCCTCGTCGTCGGCGTCGTTGGTGGTGGTGGGGAGTTATAGGTGAGCACTTGTGCAGCCGCGGCTGGATTAATGCGCCCCGGCGAGCTCCGATGAAATTTCAAGGGGCGATGGATTTACGAGACGCAGAACAAGAAGGGGAGCCCTGCAGAAGCTAGGGAGGACGATGTAAAAAATTCGTATCGGACTAAAAGATTTGGCCGGGGATTACGAGGATAGGCTGCTGTTTCTTTTTTTTTTTTTTTTTTCTCCCCAACCCGTCACTCGAATAAGCTTTTCCTTGATCCCTTTTTGTTTTAAATCTTGGTGCATTTGCGGTAGTGTTACTTGCAACGTTTTTGTACTGCCTAAAATATCTGAAGCCCGCTCTGAAGAAGCTCATTTTTCCCCGACAGGTATTTCCAGTAAATTGGAAGATTCGATTCAAAGTATGCAACGGATTTACACGAGTCGAGGGATTATCATAAGTATTTGGCCATGTTTTTGTGGCAAAGCGATCGATGCCAGCAGCAACAAAGGGAGAGCCGAGTTTGAAAGGGCAGAGTGTGACGTGCGACTTAATTGGAAAGAGCCGAGAGCAGGTCCATCTCCCTGCACTACGTTTAATTGTCTCCTCCTCCTCCTATGGATGTATATATTTTCAACTACATGTGGATACAGAGTGTCCCTTTCCCTCGAACGCCACGCGCTTGTTTGTTTACTCCGAGTTGAAGGAGGACAGGAGGGGAGTAGACGAGACGTTAAATTCAACGTCTCACCGCTTGATAAAAGAGCTGTTTTTGGTTGTTTTTTTAACGAGCTCGACTCCACTTTTTTTTTGTTTTTGTGCAGAATAGCGTGCGTAATGAGACTATTATGCGCGACGCGTAAATCCGTCACTCCGAACAGTGCGGCGGTGCATAACAATATTGTGCACCTGCAAGTGCTGTCGGGCAATCCGGCATTTTTCATTCGCCCACTGAGTCTGTCTCGTCTTCTATTTGCACTGGTTTTTTTTGTTTTTGTTTTTTTTTCTCGTGTAAAACATAATGAATCGCGGAAAACGTTAATTACAGTTAGATTTTTCGTCCATTAGAGTTTTGAGAGACGTACTTGTTTCTTCAATTTCCCCCCCACCTCCCTTGAAATTAGTTTTACGCTGTTTCGTGACTCGAACTTGCGTGTGGTGGACTCTCACGAAATCGTGCGACCTATTTCAGAACCTTAAATTCACCGAAACGAAAAAAAAAAAAAAAATCAGAAAGCAGCACGAACGAGAAACAAGTACTAAGGTAAGAGAGCTCGTCGAATTAATGGCAGCAGACAGGTATATTTGATACCGCACGTACGTCCACCAAGTATTGATTTTCAGTTCGGAGGGATTTGAGAAAAAAAAAAAAAAAAATTTGGTAAGGCGACGCGAAAGTCTGTAGGTATGTATCTATACCTACAACACACACGCGTACATGTATATATGTAGGAAAAAGCGGAGAAATAATATATTTTTTGCGGTAAATAATCTTAAGAACTGGGAAGTTTTAAAGTTGTCGATAAGCGGATGGAGGTCCCAAAGTTTAAAAAGTTTTAAACTTTTATGCGAACAGATCGACGTTTATGTATACTCCCCCTTCTTCGGCTTCTTCTTTGCTATCCCCTTACGCTCTTCATCTCATTATCTCGAGGACTCGAAATTCACTTTTTCAAAATAAAATTCATTGCCAAGATCCGCTCTGTCAACTTTTTGAAAACTTGGGAAATTAAATATCATCAAGCCTCGGTACCCTTTCCGACTCACTTCTATTATACCTATAACTTGCATCATATTGTATGATAACGGGAATTCCAATAAAAAAAAAATAAAAAAAAAAAATAAAAAAATGAACCTTCAACCAAACATGATCAACACCGTACTTTTGAAATAAACGAAAATGTAATTAGCCAAATGAATGTTCTTGAACGGAATGACGAGCAAAGCCATGATGTGCGACCGACGACGAGCGCAGGTGAAACTATCCCACTCTTGTGCTCGTATAAGTTATAGTACTGTGGGTGCAAATAAAAAAAAAAATATCAGGCACACTCGTGCCGCAACTTTTCCTTCATGCACTCAAAAGAGGGAATGCAGGGAGAGGGAGTGTTGGTGTATGTGTATAAAACCAATGTTATTTATTTTCTCCGACACTGCGCGTTGGGAGGTATAGGGAGCAGTATTTCCGTAGCTACATCCATCGTGGCCGGGTGCGTTCGCTGCTGGACGCCAGCAGTTTTTCCGGCTCTAGGGGGGTGAAAGGCCGGGTTTGGGGGGGGGAGGGGGGGGGGTCAGAGGCGAGAAACGTACATCTCCGCAAGTACGTATACATGTAGGTACAGGGGCAGCGGCGGAACTGGTTGGAGGTATAGGGAAATAAAATATTGGAATTCGTTTGGCCATTTATCGCTTTTTTTTCTCTCTCTCTCCCCGAGCACCTCTTACTCCCGGCTCGCACTTGATTCATCTTTCCTGCTTTGCAGCGGGTTCCACGGGTATGGGTACACCTACCTACAGCGAGACCTACAGTCCGCATGGATATTGATACCGCAATATTTTCAACATCGCGCAGGAGTTTTTCGATACCCGAAAGGGTCGGCCAGATCAATATTGGATAAAAGCGAGCAAACGCCGTGACGAGCGCTTACCTATCCTACATATATAACACAAACGGTAAAGGTATTGGCTGATCCGGAACCAGAGACATCGTCACAATGCAGTTAGTCCGCGCAGTCACTCACCAGCGTGGCAATGGGCAAAAATCTGCTAGGACATCAAGAGAAGGAGAAAGTGAGGGAGATAGCAGATGTGCAAACGAAAGATCATGCATATAATATCATGCCTAGAGCCACCGCACAAGTATACCGGCCCTGCAAATTTGTCGCTGCTGAAGTGCACAACTGTATACATAATACACATGGTAATATACGTACATGTAATATTATGGCCTCGTGTGCAGTTATGCCATAGGTACCAATATATTTATACATGGCAAGTGGTGGTAGTACCATATTTTGTATACAGATATAGTGGCAGTTATGCCCGTGCTCGCGTTGGCGTAGATCGATCGAGCCCTTGGGAGAATATTGCGGCGCACGTCGACGATGTGACGATGAGTATCGCATGACACGCGCGCCCTCCTACCCCCGACAGCTCCCAACTCCCTGGGGAAGAAAGGAGGAGGTTAAAACTCTTTAAAAGCTCCTAAAAGCCTTTTAACGTAGCTCCTTGAAAACTTCGTTAGAGGCGGACGCTGTAACTGCTACTGTACCCTATACACTTTGCTCCTTCTCCGGCGACTCCCTTCTCTTTTTTCCGAATCCCCATACTGGACGAGCTCTCTCGTTGACTCGCGTTTACCGTACACTTGCCAATTCAGCCGAGCTACGGATTTTCGCACTCCTGCGTGCTTCCGTGTAAATCCTTTCGGTGCCTTTTTTTATCTTCACTCTTGGCCGTTATCAATTTGCGTATGATTTTAATCCCTTTTCCGAAAAACACTTTTTTTTTCATTGTTTTTTCTTGACTTACGAGAACGGCATGACGATAACAATCAATGTCTTTTCAGCAGCAAAATATTCCTCAGCGATTCATTTTTTACTTAATCGATTACACGAATTTCGTACTTGCACGTGTATTTATTACGTATGGGTGAAATGTGATTGCGTCAAAGCCGTTCGAACCGAGTCAATTTAATAAAACTATAAAGGTGTCAGCAATCGTAAGCAATTTAATTGCACGAAATGGCAAAGGTAACACGGCAATTTTTTATTTTGCGGGAAAGCTCTACCAAAAAAAGCAGTAAAATAAAAAGAATATCACTGTCGTCAATGCTGACCCCATTGATTGGTTAATCACGTTATGAGCGGCGCTCGTCGCGGCTTTTCAATAATTCAGAGCAATAAACTGACAGCTACAGATGATGCTGATTGTGCAGCTGATGCTTTCACTAATTATAGTGATGGCGATAATAGTAATAATAATAGTAAGGTAGATGGCTCTAACGAAGGGTAGGCACTTTTGTCGGGGCATCAATTATTCAGGAGATGTTCTAGGGCAACTCTCGCTCCTGTTGCTGTTGTCCCTGTCATTGGCCTGTCAAGTCGGCCTTTTTTTTCATTCACCCCTTCTCTCTATTTTTTGACACATTACTTAGATTTCCCATAAGTTTGCTGCGAGACTTGATCGGAAATAAGCGACACCTTAAATTTATTGCGAGAGAAACGGTAGCTTGAATAATTTGTGAAAAATTAAAAAACAAAGTGGCGTGCAACATGACAGCATACACCGAGGGCAGTATGAATTGTCTTAAGAATTACTCTTGTTGGATCCCAAGTACGAAAAAAAGCACCAACTACGGGAGTAATTAAACGTGCAAGAATAAAAAAGGAAAAAATAACGAGTAAAACAAAAGCTTTGCTCCTTCCACGGGGCGAAGCACGTATAAATAAATATAACATAATTTCATGCTCAAAGGAGGAAGTCACTGCTGCCCGAGGAGAAATCATGTCCCAGAGCAATTAATAAGTAATCCCGCGGTCTCTTTGTCTCTTTCCATGCAGGTATTATCCACACGTACAGGTATAACGGACTGGGCTTTGTATTGAATTGAAATAATCCGAAACGTGACAATCAAAAGAGTAATTTTTCCCACCGTCCCAATATACATTGATATAGCTAACTCTTAGCTCAAGATTCAAAGGCTTTTGACGCGATACGTTGGCCTGATGGCCGTACATATTATATGGTGATACTAAAAAATGTATGTAAGCCTTAAAAGCACAAACGACGGCTAACACGGTTGTTAGGTGATGTACTTATCAATATTCATCTGTCATTGTATATATATATATATATACTTAAAGCTGTTCTAGCTCCTCGTACTCACCAACAGGTATTCACAAGCATCGATCGCGTTAACGATTCATCAGTTCAACTTTTCTTTCAAAAAAGCAAAACAAAAACACTCGCGCTCGCCCACACTTACCCGTGGCCCCCGACCCACTCGTTTGCTGTTGAGCTAAAGCGTGCACTTTGCTATCTCCCGCGCGTATGCAAAGCGGCTTTGGCCCTGATGGCGAGCGTCGATTCGTCATTAAACGATAGGCGCATCAGCTACAGAGAGCGACTTGGTTCTCTCTCTCTCTCTCTCTACCTATCCTTCTTTCCACTTTATAGATATATATGTATGAACACGTACACATACGGCTTTTCACCCGGATTGTGGTTTCGGGCTTGTTTCTCACCCCTTCCCCCCTCTCGTGCCGCCTTCTCTGGGTACTCCGATCGGGTGAGGCTGTGTGTCCCTCTGCTCGGACGTGGGTGCCTATATATACGGGCACTTGCATCGAGCGTATGAGGGGGGTCTTATAGGTAACGCAAGTGGTATTTATTTGTTCATGCGTGTCAAAGTAAAAGTTTGCAGCTGGATCCACGGGGTGCCGTTTTATTTGGTAATCATTGGGCCAGAAGAGTTTTGCGTGCGTTTTAAGTATTTCCAACGTGGTCGCAAAAGTTACAACACTCGTGCTCTGCTCGTTTCTTCAAATAAATTCATTTCCGATTCGTAAGGCCACGAGCAGAACATCTCGGAATTGGCGAGTATAAGTAGTGGAGTCAGGTTTTATCAGTGCAAGAGAGAGGGAGATAATCTATACCGGAGCGTCGTACTTCTATCGATGAATCGAACACAGCAAAGCTTTTTTATTGATAGTAACTAAAGGTGATCCAAAGCATCAAATGCCAAAACTTTTCGGGAAAAATTAGTCAAAAGTTGTCACGTCGGAGGTTCTTCCCGCTCGTATCAACTCAAGCCTGTGGCTATAGGCAGTGGCGTAGGTGCATGATCCATGGCACGCGCACGCTGTTTTCACGGGTTGGCGCGTCTGCCGGCCAAGATTTATGGGCAGCGGAAGCGGCGGCAATGCTCCTAACCCCATATAAATCAAAAAGGAGGCTTCGACACCTACCTACTCTTTGGAAAATGGGTCAACGGTCGGGGCGTAGTTGTCTTCCGTTCAAACTCGAGCGAATGAGGAAAAGGAACAATAGCCTCGCCCCTTTTCTCACACGCGCGCATTCGCTCTCTCGTGGGACTTTCTGGGACTCCTCGCCACGGACACATGCATGTGGATACATAGACGAATGACTCGTGATTGGAGTGACGCAGCCAGCAGGGAATTCCCAAAAACGAAGACGACCCGCGGGACGACAGTGGGAGGGAGTGGCGAAATTTTCTACCGTCACCGTCCCTATCGTCATTTACTTTTTTTACACATACCCACACGCGAAATAAATAATACATAGGTACCCGTAGTATTGTACGAAGCCAAGAAAGCAAATACTCGGAGTGAAAACACTAAAGCCGCCAGCACTCCCGTCGTCCCTATGCACCGAGAGTGAAGACTCTTGCCACTGCTGTCCCCGAAGAGTAGAGGTGATGTGCGCTAATCGCAAAGTGACAAGTGATATCAGAAACCATTTAACGACCTAAACGGAGACATGAGACTTTTTTTTTTTCGGTGGATGAGCGTGTTACGAATAAATCCGATCCAATAAACGCTTGTTGACAGTTCTTTACATGCACGTTAAGCCGAATATTTCATGACCGCTTATTTTTAGCAGCGTCAACGTATTTTGGGTAAAAAAAAGAGCAGAAACAAAGAGGCAAAAATTGCGAGAAAAATCAGACTCCACAAATCTGTTTTGCTTTCGAAGATGACAATTGATAGCTGTCTATCTCCCCTTAACATCAATCTTACATGCATCTCCTTGGGTCACATATTCGTTACACCATCAGATACTTTAAACGATATCGATTATCATTCTGCACCTGGATTAAAATAAAATATGTTTCCGATGCAATAGAGAGTCATTTTAATTACATTCAGAAAATATTGAGAGCAAAAATCGTTGATTGGGATGAGGAAAGAAAAAACTCAATAAAGATTACTGTGCGGGTTTTTAACTCAGACAAATTAGACAAAATAAAAGGGTAACTATTGGTAATAGCTGTCCAAGATCTGTTTTATTACAAATAGAAACATTTTATTTGAAATTATTAATCAAGCCGCACACGGTATGTGTGTAGAATGTTTGACACAAATGTCTACCTAAAAATATCCAAATCATGTGTACTTCAGCGCTATGTAACATGCTTTCATATACTAATTTTGTGTACATATGTTAAAATTAATAACTTGAGGGTCAGTGCACAAGCATACGATCCGTGAAAGCTGATCAAGAAGCAAGAATAAAAAATCCAAAATGAAAGATATTTCTTCAAGAGAAAAAAAAAAAAAAAACCAAGGCTTGCTCACACATAACAATGATCGCAAAAAATAGCCATTTTCTTGATACCTGCTTTAATTACAAAATAGCAATTTTTCATTTTCGACTATTAATAGGTCAAAAAATTTTTAATTCTTTTTTTTTTTTTAAACGTAGTTAATATGTGGTGTGATAAGCTATCCTACATAATATTTAACATAAGTATAAACGAAAATTGGATCGCATTAAAAAGATAAATCATGTGGCTTAAGGAGAAAAAATTTTTTTTTTCGAGTGATCACAGAATATCGTTCTTTTTGCGATATCTGCGTTAATTACGGAGATATAGCGGTTTTAAGATTTGGATCATTTTTAGTTCAAAAATTCTGATTTAGACGACAGCCAGTATTATTAAGGGCTCTGTGTGGTCTAGTTAGCTTCCCTAAATAAAATTTAACATAAATATGAACGAGTATTGTATCGCTTAAAAAGGGTAAATCATGTGGCTTAATAAAAAAAATTTATATTTTTTCAGTGATCACAGAATATCGTTCTTTTTGCGATATCTGCGTTATTTACGGAGACATAGCGATTTTAAGATTTAGATCATTTTTAGTTCAAAAAATCTGAGTTTAGAGGACGGCCAGTATTTTCTCGGGCTCCGTGTGGTGTAATCAGCTATCCTAAATGATATGTAACATAATTATAAACGAATATTCAATTGCTTCAAATAGATAAATCACGTAGTTTCAGAAAAAAAAATTTTTTTTTTTCAGTGATCACAGAATATCGTTCTTTTCGCGATATCTGCGTTATTTACGGAGATATAGCGATTTTAAGATTTAGATCATTTTTAGTTCAAAAATTCTAAATTTAGACGACGGCCAGTATTATTAAGGGCTCTGTGTGGTCTAGTTAGCTTCCCTAAATAAAATTTAACATAAATATGAACGAGTATTGTATCGCTTGAAAAGGATAAATCATGTGGCTTAATAAAAAAAATTTATATTTTTTTAGTGATCACAGAATATCGTTCTTTTTGCGATATCTGCGTTATTTACAGAGATATAGCAATTTTAAGATTTCGATTATTTTAAGTTCAAAAATTCTGAATTTAGAGGACGGCTAGTATTTTCTCGGGCTCTGTGTGGTGTAATCAGCTATCCTGAATAACATGTAACATAAATATGAACGAGTATTGTATCGCTTAAAAAGGATAAATCATGTGGCTTAATAAAAAAAATTTATATTTTTTCAGTGATCACAGAATATCGTTCTTTTTGCGATATCTGCGTTATTTACAGAGATATAGCAATTTTAAGATTTCGATTATTTTAAGTTCAAAAATTCTGAATTTAGAGGACGGCTAGTATTTTCTCGGGCTCTGTGTGGTGTAATCAGCTATCCTGAATAACATGTAACATAAATATGAACGAGTATTGTATCGCTTAAAAAGGATAAATCATGTGGCTTAATAAAAAAAATTTATATTTTTTCAGTGATCACAGAATATCGTTCTTTTTGCGATATCTGCGTTATTTACGGAGATATAGCGATTTTAAGATTTGGATCATTTTTCGTTCAAAAATTCTAAATTTAGACGACGGCCAGTATTATTAAGGGCTCTGTGTGGTCTAGTTAGCTTCCCTAAATAAAATTTAACATAAATATGAACGAGTATTGTATCGCTTAAAAAGGATAAATCATGTGGCTTAATAAAAAAAATTTATATTTTTTCAGTGATCACAGAATATCGTTCTTTTCGCGATATCTGCGTTATTTACGGAGATATAGCGATTTTAAGATTTGGATCATTTTTCGTTCAAAAATTCTAAATTTAGACGACGGCCAGTATTATTAAGGGCTCTGTGTGGTCTAGTTAGCTTCCCTAAATAAAATTTAACATAAATATGAACGAGTATTGTATCGCTTAAAAAGGATAAATCATGTGGCTTAATAAAAAAAATTTATATTTTTTCAGTGATCACAGAATATCGTTCTTTTCGCGATATCTGCGTTATTTACGGAGATATAGCGATTTTAAGATTTGGATCATTTTTCGTTCAAAAATTCTAAATTTAGACGACGGCCAGTATTATTAAGGGCTCTGTGTGGTCTAGTTAGCTTCCCTAAATAAAATTTAACATAAATATGAACGAGTATTGTATCGCTTAAAAAGGATAAATCATGTGGCTTAATAAAAAAAATTTATATTTTTTCAGTGATCACAGAATATCGTTCTTTTCGCGATATCTGCGTTATTTACGGAGATATAGCGATTTTAAGATTTGGATCATTTTTCGTTCAAAAATTCTAAATTTAGACGACGGCCAGTATTATTAAGGGCTCTGTGTGGTCTAGTTAGCTTCCCTAAATAAAATTTAACATAAATATGAACGAGTATTGTATCGCTTAAAAAGGATAAATCATGTGGCTTAATAAAAAAAATTTATATTTTTTCAGTGATCACAGAATATCGTTCTTTTCGCGATATCTGCGTTATTTACGGAGATATAGCGATTTTAAGATTTGGATCATTTTTCGTTCAAAAATTCTAAATTTAGACGACGGCCAGTATTATTAAGGGCTCTGTGTGGTCTAGTTAGCTTCCCTAAATAAAATTTAACATAAATATGAACGAGTATTGTATCGCTTAAAAAGGATAAATCATGTGGCTTAATAAAAAAAATTTATATTTTTTCAGTGATCACAGAATATCGTTCTTTTTGCGATATCTGCGTTATTTACAGAGATATAGCAATTTTAAGATTTCGATTATTTTAAGTTCAAAAATTCTGAATTTAGAGGACGGCCAGTATTTTCTCGGGCTCTGTGTGGTGTTATCAGCTATCCTGAATAACATGTAACATAAATATGAACGAGTATTGTATCGCTTAAAAAGGATAAATCATGTGGCTTAATGAAAAAAATTTATATTTTTTCAGTGATCACAGAATATCGTTCTTTTCGCGATATCTGCGTTATTTACGGAGATATAGCGATTTTAAGATTTGGATCATTTTTCGTTCAAAAATTCTAAATTTAGACGACGGCCAGTATTATTAAGGGCTCTGTGTGGTCTAGTTAGCTTCCCTAAATAAAATTTAACATAAATATGAACGAGTATTGTATCGCTTAAAAAGGATAAATCATGTGGCTTAATAAAAAAAATTTATATTTTTTCAGTGATCACAGAATATCGTTCTTTTCGCGATATCTGCGTTATTTACGGAGATATAGCGATTTTAAGATTTAGATCATTTTTAGTTCAAAAATTCTGAGTTAAGAGGACGGCCAGTATTTTCTCGGGCTCCGTGTGGTGTAATCAGCTATCCTGAATAATATGTAACATAATTATAAACAAATATTCAATTGCTTCAAATAGATGAATCACGTAGTTTCAGAAAAAAAAATTTTTTTTTTTCAGTGATCACAGAATATCGTTCTTTTCGCGATATCTGCGTTATTTACGGAGATATAGCGATTTTAAGATTTAGATCATTTTTAGTTCAAAAATTCTGAGTTAAGAGGACGGCCAGTATTTTCTCGGGCTCCGTGTGGTGTAATCAGCTATCCTGAATAATATGTAACATAATTATAAACAAATATTCAATTGCTTCAAATAGATGAATCACGTAGTTTCAGAAAAAAAAATTTTTTTTTTTCAGTGATCACAGAATATCGTTCTTTTCGCGATATCTGCGTTATTTACGGAGATATAGCGATTTTAAGATTTAGATCATTTTTAGTTCAAAAATTCTGAGTTAAGAGGACGGCCAGTATTTTCTCGGGCTCCGTGTGGTGTAATCAGCTATCCTGAATAATATGTAACATAATTATAAACAAATATTCAATTGCTTCAAATAGATGAATCACGTAGTTTCAGAAAAAAAAATTTTTTTTTTTCAGTGATCACAGAATATCGTTCTTTTCGCGATATCTGCGTTATTTACGGAGATATAGCGATTTTAAGATTTAGATCATTTTTAGTTCAAAAATTCTGAGTTAAGAGGACGGCCAGTATTTTCTCGGGCTCCGTGTGGTGTAATCAGCTATCCTGAATAATATGTAACATAATTATAAACAAATATTCAATTGCTTCAAATAGATGAATCACGTAGTTTCAGAAAAAAAAAATTTTTTTTTTCAGTGATCACAGAATATCGTTCTTTTTGCGATATCTGCGTTATTTACGGAGATATAGCGATTTTAAGATTTCGATTATTTTTAGTTTAAACTTTTCAAAGTAGAGCATAGATATATCGGATCCTGTAAAATACAATTAGCTAATCTGTAGAGAATAGGAATGTTATGAACGTATATTTCGTTGTTTGTGATGGACAAAGTTTTTTAATTGAAATAAAGTTTCTTTAAATCATATGTTTACCGAAAGTCGTCTTTTCTGCCACATTAGCATGGTTTATGGAGATACATCGATTTGAAGTTTATGAGTAATCCTAATTAAAAAATGTTGAACTTTGAGGATAGCCACTGTGCTAGAGCCTGAACTGATGGTATAAACTTAAATAAAAAAATCTTTTATTTTTCTGATCCATCACCACTTGTATTAATCTTATGTTAAGTAACTTTTTAATAATCTGACTTGTGCTCGAAGATAAAACTCTGATGTAACAATAGTAGTATGAATAAACGACAGCTTTATACTTAACTGTAATCGTCTCGCTACGTGGCCGTAACTATGCTTCCGTGGACAGAGAATCAGAGGATGGCGAAAGGAGTAGGCAAGCAACAGCAGTCAGATTGTTCAAAGTAAAAAATTTCATCAAGAAAGAGAGCTTAAAAAACAATTGGCTCTACATTTGGGGGAATCGGTGGACGGCATGACTAATTTCGATGGGACTGTGCACTTTGTGAGAGTTAATTGTCGTCATCGCGCAAATGGAGATTGAGATGAAAAGCTAGTTTGATGAATAGTAGAGGAAATAATTATAGAAGACGGTCACAGGCTACTGCCTACTAGCGAATTACTCGGGGGAGTTTGTAATTAAGAAAGATGCTTTCGCTTGATGTAATGGTGCGCTACGAAAGTGCATGGGTTCGTCCTTCATCACCTAAAGCTTGGCACACGCACACACATGCGTACACCTACTGCATTATCATACGCTAATAACATATTTGAAGGCTTTATTGCTCTGAATAAATGTTATTCTCATTCTCTCGTAGTCATGAAATCTGTACGGTTAGGGGAGGTGATAAAAAAAAGGTTACGCTCGACTTATTTTAAAAGGAGTTTTGGTAAATTGTTTGAAAAATGAGGGAAAGATGTAACGTGCATGGCACGCTCTGTAAATGGATATTTTTAATGTGTCGTACCTATTATCGCTACAGCTATCGGCTGCATTGAACGAGTAACAAAACAAGCAGTTCATGTGTTTTTTTGCTCTCACAATTCCTTCGCTGCAAATTTTTACTGTAAGAGGAGAATTAGAGTGCTCGTACACTTGATGATTCAATGTTGGCGTAGGTGGCGATGAATAATTTAGGTTTGAAGTTTTAGGACATTATCAGTCAGTCAAAAAAATACACTTTACAAGTTTCAATTCTACCAAGGGCTTTAAACTTTTGGAAATAATTCACGCAAGGAAAAAGTTTTAAGAATTCAAAATTTACATAAGGTCTGGTCGGCGTGTATACCTATACTTATGAGATCAATAAGAGTTGGAAACAGTCTTTAGTTTTGCTAGGCTCTTGCTGTAAATGTTTTCATCTCGTTAAATATGATTAACTCGGTTATTTTTAAAGCATATTTTTCTTAACACACATTAATAAACAAATAATTTTGTAACGTTACATGGTAATATGTTATATACGTCACGTGTTTCTGTACTTACGGGAATTCTTAGGGGGAGATTAGTTGAAGTGGGGTATCTACACCTCACCTGTAACAGAAACAAACAAAAAAATGCCGTTATTGGTAAATGAGTATGAAAACATATAATTAGTAATAGTAAAAAATAATGCGATTAATAGTCACGCAACATTGTATCTGCATCTTTGACTATAACTTTATCATTTTTAAATTTTGAAAAAATTTAAGATCCCCAAATGTGACTTGCAATTAAATTCACCTGTGGTGGACACTTGGGTAGATTATACAATAGGTATCGTGTGATCCAACTGCGTAGCATCAGATCTGTGCCGGGCACGTATGTAGGTACAGCTGAAGTCCAGCTTTCACACCAACTGTGTACGCGTGTAGCGGCAAAATTAGTCGTCTCAGCGCGCGACCCGAATTCCGACAATAAACAATCCTGGTATTTATGTACGTGAGCCGCACCACGGAGCTAATTGTAGCACACACACCCGCGCGCGCGCGCGCGTATTTATGTGTATGCAAATCCAGTCGCGTGAGCGCGCATACGTGCAATTATCGTTATTTCCTTCAATCCTAGGAGGAGTGTGGGAGAGGTAAGCATCTTTTTCGGGCTTTGGGTTAATCTAGCCGCGCGCTTTAATTACGCGACTCCCCCCCACTACTACAATTACTGCTCCGCTAGCCGAAGAACGAGGACGTACCCCTCCCTCTCCTTTTTCCACCCCGGGAGCAGTGGGTGCAACTCTGGCGTCGTCGTCGTCATTGCCGTTGTAGTCGCGCTAAGCGGTAGCTGCTGTCTACTCGTTCTCCCGCAGCAGTTCCCTCCTCTTCCAAAGACCTTCTTCTTTCGCTCCTGTAGCTTGTACGACCGCGATTCTATCTGCTCTGTCGCCGTATAATTAGCTTTCTTGCGGTCGCTTCCTCCTACCCCGCACCCCCCCCCCCAACCACCATCCACCACTTTTTTTCCTCCTCCCCCCCTTTGCTCCTGATCTTTTTCCCTTGTTCTCTTCACTTCTTTTCTCCCAGTTCCATTTTTATTGTTACTCGGTACTGCTTTTATTGTAGTTGTTGTTGTGGTATTTTCCTTTTTGTTGTATCCTCTTTTCTCGTACCGGTAGAGTCGTACCCATACAGTGGGAAACCGTGAAATGCGGCACGAGTGTTCGTCCCGTTGTCGAAAGTAGCATTGAGCCCGTTGCCCAGGGATTTAAATTGCAGACTCGCTGCTCCCCGCGCGCTAAGAGTATCGACCCGACCACTGGGCCGTACGTGAAACTCTCGCTGGTGCATACACGTTTTTATTTTTTTTTTCTCTCTTTCTCCCCTGTATAGTTTTCTTCTCTCCCCCTCCCCCTCCCAACGCCAACATTCGAGGTATTGCTAACGAAACGGGGTATCCGCCCGTATTTCGATGCAACGGACCTGTGCCCTGTACCATCGCCGAGTGGAAGTAAATATATGGTATACATACATCCGCAGAACGCACGGGGTCGGATGGGGGAGAAAAAAACAAAAGACAAAAATGACTGGTTGTTTCATTTCCTACCCGAGAGCCGGAGGGGAGTGATGACGAACAACCTTAGCTGTACCCACCTCTAGAGCGATATATCATGCCCTGCACCGTGAACGAACATCCGAATCAAAATCAGACGTCAAAGAGCATCTGCAAAAGAGTTTGCCTCTATTTGAAAATCACACGGCTTAGTCGACGATGATCTTGGATCATTTTCTTCACTGACCCGCGCGCAATACGCGGTATCTCTTCGGGTTCGATTAATCAAAGGGATAGCCCAAGGGTTGCGGTTACGTGATGGAGGCGTGGGGGAGGAAGAAAAGCCAGCGGTCGCATCGAAATGCAAATAAACCATAACGGCTCCTCGGAGATGGCGAAGCGCTTCACATAATAAATATTCATTCGCGCGCGCTCTTTTCGAGAAATTTTTTTTTGTCGAGCCCCGTGGGCCCGGAGGGTACGGCAGAAGGTGACTGGTTGCCTGCCCGGGAAAATTGCGCTCTCTCTCTCCCCGGGGGGGGGGATGCGCACCCACTATGAGTTGTGGCTCGGGCGGGACTCGTGGGACCAACTTTGCCAGGCTGCAACGCCGATCGGACAGCTTTGTCATTGAATTTATTATTTACACCGCCATCATCGATTATACCTACACTCGTTGTCACTTGACAATGGCATGGTCATTGCAAAGTATGATCATTTACGATGACCTATGTGTGTGTGTATATATATATATATATATATATGATTGAAAAAAAATAAACTACTTTTTTCGTTTTTATTTTTACGAGGAGCAATTTCAGCCATGTAATCTGAAAATGTGTTTGCCAACGAAAAATTTTCATGAGTCCCATTTGCTCCAACTAACAAAATAATTAATTTCCAGCGGCTGTAATAACTGTAAGAACGTGTAGATACAAATTTTCACGTTTTCAATACGAATTCAATCTCCGAAAGGATACACGTGACTCTTGCATATATACATATTACACTGTTTTCCCGGCGTACCTGTTCGTGGCTCCACTTCTTTAAAATAAAAATTCGCCAGCGGACGCCGGGCAATACCTATACCTACCGACTGGAACTTGGGGATGAATTAATTTCGCGCTCGAGTCTCGAATTCATCCAGAACTTTTGACGAAGCGCTTCCCTTATTAATTTCATGCGGGGCAAAATTAAGGAGGAGGAGAACACGAGAAGCACTGCAGCTAGCTTCACGAGTTTGCGACGAGATTATCGGTGAATTTCGAAATACAGTGGTCGATAACAAAAAGCCATCTCGTTACGCAAAAGTGCTGCAAGGGCGAGTTCGACTACTCGGATAAATACAATCCCAAGAAAGTTGAGGGCAGTTCCAGCGGCGGCTTAGGGAATGATGGGGAGGTACGGCAGACGACATCAGCCAAAGCAAAGCTTGGCCCGTGGAGTCACTTCCCCCTCGTCCGCCTCATTATCATACACAGTACACGAAACAACTGGAAAACGCAGAAAATCCCATAATTGCAGTAGCGCACAAACGCAATCTTGTTACCTTGTATGGTTCATACATATTTTATGCCGTTCGGACATGAAAAATTGTTCCACATAGAAAAAAAAAAAAAAACAAACATTTTATTTACCACTGACAGCGCAAGGGGTGCATTGGGTAAAATTAGCTTTTTCACATAACTGTTGAAAAAAATGATTTGATGTAGAATTAAAAAAAGTTTTTAATTGTTGCGTATTGATATGAGGACATTCAATTTAATAGTGATCCTACAATGCATGGATCCAAGTATAGAATGATGTACACATTGTCTTTCAGAGCAATTGCGAGGACGTTAATCAAGACGTTGGCGACAGAGCTGATGAAAGAGCAGAGACATCGGAATGCCCGGACAAACCTAGATCGAAAAAAAGGAAATAGAAGCGAAACAAGAAAATCCAGCCCTGAGAGAGAAAAAAAAAAACAAGGGGCGTCTTGGGGCAGCAAGGAGAAGCAGCGAGAAGAGAAAAACCTTGGTATTCCGGCTTCGGGGAGCCGTACACGAAAGGAAAACGCGTGCCTCGCCCGCATGTACCAATACGTATACGTACAGCAGAGAGAGAGACCAGCCCTCTTCCTTTGTCATTCTTTCATCGCCCGACCCTTTTATTTTTTTCACCTCGGACAACTTGCTGTCTTTCTCTTCTTGAATCTATCCGAGGAGAGAAGCCCAAGGGAGGAGGGCAATCGCAAAGATGCTACAAAAAATCTGCGGGGCTGATGAGGGGCCTTTTTTATTCATCTCCACCGTCCCCTCGTTGCTGTTGTTGGTACCGGGCATCGTCCCAATGCTCTTGCGATTTCTCAATGATGCATCAATAATCACAGTAAACGTACATTATAACTAGATAGTAAGCGAATACATGCAATAATGGATAGATCTCGAGAGCAGAGAGCCAGCTCTGTAAGCCCGAAAAGCTGGGTCGAAGAATCGAAGTAGGTTTCTCCTTCCCTTTGCTTTTAAAAAGCACCTTTCCCCGCGTATGGCTTGGGACATTGGGAATTCATCGTCGGCAATATTGTAGCGCGTGATCCCGACGAGCGCGGAGAGAAAGGAGACGGTCGATAAAAGAAGTATCACGCGAAGGAAAGTCAAAGAAGGGCAGGAAAGACGGGAAAGGAAAAAAGTGAAGAGTTTGCACGCAACTTTTGGGGGAGCCGGGGGCAATGTGGAGCGAGCGAGGTCCGCGGAAGCGGATTAGGCTAACCCGAAATGAGATTACGTCGAGTCCTAAGCTGACTTTTACATTCCACTCGATTGGTTTCGGAAGCGCGCGGGACTGACTAGTGCGAGGGGAGAAAAGAGCTACACCGGCGACTGCACCGCTGTCGAAGAGGAAGACGAAAAAGTATAAGAAGTCGAAGGAGCCCTTGTCCGCAGATTTTGCAGGGAACTTTGCAGACCGATCCATACGCTCTTTCCTCGTGCTTTTCGGCGGTGACCGGGGCCCCTCTCGAGAGGAGGGGGGGGGGGAGATCCCGGAGGTAAACGGAAAGTTTTAGATCGAGGAGGCTAGATTATCCGGAGATAGACGGACCTTGGTTTGTGCTGCATAAGTGTATTTTGACGGTAAAAAGAAGAGGTTTTTTTTCAGCTCACCTGAAAAATTTAACTTTGATATCATTACCTCAACCGCCACCGCAATTGCCATATGGACACATGTCATGCACACATTTTTCAACTTAATTTATTTGCAGAAATTTAATCGACGCGAATTTACCGTGTGGGTTAGTAGATATACTGAACCAATTATTTGAGCCGAAGTTTGGGACGACAGTATGGCGTGGTATAAATAGCTAAATATATAATTATACGTGTGCCGATCTGTACGTAAAATAAAAAAATAAAAAAATATAAGAAAGTTCGTACAAATCGAAAGGAATCTACCTACTTTGATAAAAAAGGCTCAACTGTATGACAAGGAAATCGAAAAATGCCTATGAATGGAAATACCGTACACGCTATACAGAGACGCGTAAACTTACATTCATTGATCATCATCATCATCATCACGTGCGCGTCTCTTTGTACAGGCACCTCATTACCGATCGAAATGGCTCCTCTGCGATCCCATCAGTACTGGCACGTACTGGTGTAGGTGTGGATATAGTACGGATACGTCTCGTTACTGAAACGGGCGAAAGCGCGATCAATTATCGCGGCCTCTGTACAAACGCAGCTGGTTCATTCGATGAGGATCGACGGCTGATGCGCGGTTTAATAAGGATACAAATTATATATATGTATATGCTTTGCAGAGCGACAGAGACACCGGATGGAGGATTGCTTTTGAGCTTGACTGGCAGTGCTTGATTATTATCATTGGCTTTACAGTTTACACTGGCAGTGCTTTTTCAGCGAAATTCGGGATAGACGGGTAATCGATGCCCCCCGCGTATTTGAGTTTTCCAATATCATCGACAACTTGGGTTAAAAGATTTTTTTTTTTTTTTTCGTGTAAGTAGGTACCGGCTCTGCATGCTCGCTCAACACAACCATTCGGCATAGATTGAAGAAGTTACGAAATTAAAGCTACCTTCCCATCTTCTTGTAGCGCCATTAAAAAAAAAAAATAGTCTCGTTTTTCCATCCCAATTCAATCATAATTTTAAAAAAATTCTGTCCGGGCGTCGATGAGTTTAATCAGACTCGAAATTAGAAAATTTGGGATCTCTGAAAATACACAGCGGACATTTTTCATACGCGTATAATCAGGACCATCCCAAACTCATCGGGAAGAGAAAAAAAAATGTTAAAACTCCAGGAAAGTGCAATTTTCCCGCAAAGATAGGTACTTCCCCAGTCCTGGCTCGAGCTCTTTTTTAACAGTACCTCCCTGTTTTACCTTACGGCAGGAGGGGGGGGAGAGAAGGGATTCCCTGTGGCAGCGCTAATGCGTACGCGGGGTGCTGTAAAACCATCGCCGACCAAATGGATCCACCCATTTGTCCGAAACGAGAAATACTTACGTCTCCGATCGTACCTACTCTCTTTCCACAGCTCTGTTGTAAGTTAAGTTAGGTTTGGTTGGTTACACCGAGCATAGTCGCACGGAAAGGTGACTTTTCCCAATGCGAGTCTACCAAAAGTTTATTGCCTGCAATTCGATCCCTCCATCTCTTTTTTACCACTCGCACGGGATAGAAATAGTTGTAAAAATAGTCCCAGGCAATGAGTCGTCTTGAAAATCCTTCACATTTCCAAAAGATGATTCAAGTGCATGATTTTTTGATTGCTTCATAAAACTGAGCCACCGCGGCGTTTTTGCCCACCAGGGGTCTGTATATTGGTGGGCATGGTCTTTTATGATTTTTTTTCAGAAAACTACGAAAATTCCTTGGAAAATTCACATCTCGTTCCGATCAATGGAGTTTTTGGGCTTGCAGCTGTCTTTTCATTCACCCGGATTGACCACTCTGCACTAGTACTTTTTATTCATCGTGAAATGTGTTTTGAAATGAAAAAAAAGCTGATGTCCCTCGTTTCCACCCGGTAAGCTTACCTCCTCGGACACTGCGCGGATTCAAAAACTCAAACTTGAAAGCCTTTACCTTGCCCGCGACCTAAGCTCTTCGTAAAAAGGGGGGGGGGAGCATCAGGTAGCGCAGTTGTCCCCGCTTCTCCCACGCGTGGGAGGGAAAGACAATGAGAGTTCTTTTCTCTGTCTCTCATGAGTAATTCATCCGCGCGAGCGCGAAATCGCGGTCACCTTTGAGCCGAGAGAGAAGAGGTAAGTGGGGGGGTCGGGAGGAAGGATATCCTAGCGGCGGGAATCAGCGTGAAATCCGTTGAAGTCTCCGCTGTCGCGGGAGGAGACGCTGCACTATTCATGAACTCTTTGCACTCGTGTCTCCTGATTTATTCCACTTGAGCGCTAGCGAGAGAAATCCAACAACAATACCCGCCCACATGGTAGAGTACAGCTTTTAAAAAATGCACACCACCGAACGGAGCTGCCCACTCAACCTGTAGTTTTCTGGAAAAATTAAATTAGTCCCGCGTACTTTGAAAAAATCAAAGCAGCATCTGTCGTATACCTGTAGGGTGGATGAATCGTTGAATGAAAAAAAAAAAAAAAAAAAATCATCGGGTATGGACATTACGTTGAAAAAGTGTGGGAGGGGGGAAAGATATATTGTATTATCCATCTACCTGGTGGTGAAAAGTTTTCGTGGAAAATAATATATTTCACGAATTTATCCTCAGACTGGAACTGGAAGGGGTGAATTTTGCGTCCGTTACCGGTGGAAAAAACTTTTGTCGCATGTATAAAACTTGCCTGCGTCCGACGTATATAGAGGCCTCGGGTGGCAATGCGAGCAGACTCAACTCGTACGAGCAGTCAAAGGCGAGAAAAGAAAAAAAAGAAAAAAGAAAAGCTTGCTCGAAAGTTTTTGGGCGATAGCAATAGCAGCTCTGCCACACAAGACTTTATACAATAATGCACAGAGGGGCGAGAATAGAGAGATAATATTCGGAAAACAAGCTCAAAACGTGAGCTGACTTCTCAAGCTGTGCTGCCGTGCGTCGATGCCATATTTATTATACAGCCTCCCCCGTCCACTCGCGCACATACGTGTATACGGGTATACAGGTGACAATTACTCAATAGAATGTACTTTTACCTAAAGTGCTCACTGGACGAGAGGGGGTGGGAGAGGCGCGACAATAATCGCAGGGAAAGTTATTCACCCCTAGATCGAATCATCAATTTGTAGTACTCGAGAAGGGCGTGAGAGATTACAGAGCTATCTAATGCCGCGCGTGATTGCGAGTGCACATGTACGCATCAGGAAGCGGTAGAGTCTGCACATGTATACAATGTATATATGCATTCGCATCGGAACACGATCCTGATGTAGACAACTTGCTGATATTCTCTGCGGTGAGTGGCGAGTACCGAGAGGCCTGCAGTGGCGGGGTCTCACTGCCCGACCGATTTGATTCGAGGGGCATCGTTTGAGACAAGTGCAATTGGCTCAATCTGTGGCTACGACTGGCGACGCTTTGTAATATCGTCGAACCCTTCCACGGAGCCAAATATCACATCACAGTAGCAAAATTATCACATTACGCGTACCAGTTGGAACGTACTACATTTAAATGCGTATTTTTAATACTTTTTTTTTTTTTTTTTTTTGGGATATATCAGTGCGACGGATAATATATGCGTTGAAGTGCAAGTTTTTTTCATGATACTTAAAATATTTTTAAAAAGTATTTAACGATTCTGCACTTTTTCAACGTTTTTCTACAACTCCTGCATTTTTGTTCTACATATTTTTTAAGTACAATTGCACTCTAATGTGGACTCGCCTGCGAATGAAACAAACATTTTTACTACAATCAGTGTCCCTGAATTGTATTTTAAAATTTAATTGGTCACCGTTGACAGGCTAACCATCAAGGCGCCCACCAAGGATACTCCCGAGAATAAGAACGAGAGGAAAGTAAAAATCGAGCTGACAGGCAAGCCGGCACTGAAGTCCAAAGAGGAGCCAAGCGACAAGAAGATGGAGGATTCGAGTAGCAGTACAGCAACTCCTACCACCCAGGAATCAACGACCAAGGAGTTGTGAATTGTCTCTGCGTCCGTTGATAATTTTTTCAAAGACTATTTTTACAATTTATTGTAATTTTTTTACTTTGTTTCTTACTCTCTCTCTCTCTTTCTCTCTCTCTCTCTTCCAGACTTTGAGTGACAGCTGTAATTAAAAGCTATCCGTATTTATGTTACGTATGATTGTATGATTGAATATTCTATTCAATTGTTTGGAAGCGTTTGTACTTTTCACATTTATTTTAAGTTAATTTACATCAGTATAAATCTGTAATTTTAAATATTTGTTATTATAAGATAGTTCATACATGATGTAACTTTAACTTTTCTAAGTCATGTACAGTTATATGAAAAACGTTTTTTGTGAAATAAATTTATAAAACTTAGTATGGGAATATTAATTTTACTATACATCCTTAATAACATTGTTCTCATACTTGGTGATTGTTTCTTTATATTATTTAATTTAAATTCTATCATATTTACAAATTCAAAATAATCAATCTACTCGAATCTGACTAACACTACTCAATTTCTTATGTTTTTTGTTCCTAATGTATTTAAAACTAAAATTAATCCTGTATTCTAAAGTATTCAAACATGAACAAAAATNGGATTATTATTATTATTATTTCCTCCACGGTCAGATAGCTTTGTGCGGCTCTCTTTTGAGCACCCAATCAATTAAGTATGCCACTCAGGAGAGAGTAAAAAAAGAAAAAAAATCCGCATACCTATGTATACATAGACGGAAGCGTGCAATTCGCTTGCGGGTTCTCTGGAAAAATAAAGAGAAAGAAGAACAGTACTCGCGCACGTACCTACTCGAGAGGATAAAAGAAAAAAAAAGAAAACAAAAAAAGTCCCGCCATTGCATGCATGATTCTACATGGATAGGTATATGAAATCAATATAGGTAGTACGTATATATAGATATATTTTATTCTCGTGCATCTATTACCCTGCACTATAGCACGGATCGATGCAGGGAAAAGGCAAATTTTAGATAATACCCATATAGCTGTTGAGTAAAGTTTGCAGTGGAAGCTCCATCAATCTTTGAATATGGTTGAAAGTACATTTTTTAACCAAATTAGAGTGACAACCACAAAAAATTAAGTGTTTTGTATACGAACAAATCAGAAGATCATTGCGACGATAGCAAACTAAAGATACAAATTGACGAAAAAAAAAGAGAGAGAGAAAAAAGTTTGAGTTAGAGGAGCGAAACGTACGTCATGTTTATTGGTAGTGGTAGTTTACGTTCAGGTCCAGGTGACAGCTAAAGGATATACAGAGGAGGGATAAACATCTCCCAGGGGAGCTCCCCGGCAGTTTTACGCCCCATTTCAGTCCGCAACGTCGTTGTCATCATCGATGGGGCTTGAAAGTCGGTGCGAGGCTGCTCAGCCGTCCGGCAGACGATACTAATCGCCACCTAGACTCGGCTACTTTAGCTCTTCCTCCCTCTCCGGGACGGACGAGTGTAGCTGTTTATTTATTTTATTTTTTTCTCTCCATGTCATTTGCTGTGAACCGATGAAAAATGTACACACCGTCGAGTCGTATAGAGCTAAAAAATCATTCTCGTAGAAAAATCGACGTGTTATTCCACCATCGGAATAAGTAAGAGTCGAGTAAGAGGTAAAATGAATGACATGTACCTATTCGCAACGAATACAATTAAATACAAGGCGATACGGTGTCGTTTGGTCGGAGAAGAAAAATAATACAAACGAATGCCTCCTGGATCTGGGAGCTCGATTCTATTAACGACGGGTGATGGCCAAATTATTGGAAATACATGTCCAAACGACGGAGTTTTTTATTCACGTGGAGTAACCGAACGCCAACTCCGACACGCGTGACAGGATTCAGAGAGAGAGAGAAAAAAAAAAAAAAAGTAATGCCCCATTTTCATTCAACTCCTATGTAATATACATATATATATATATATACATATGATACACGGGACCGAGTGTCAGTCACGGGTTGACACCTGGATTTGTATGTACTTATGCATTTTTTCTCGGTACAGTCAATAGCTCCGACGACTCGGTGTTTTTCCGTTCAGCTGGCGAGTACGAAATGTATAGGTACCTTGTGGCGCCGCGCACACATCGCGAAACAAATTACCCACATCTGTGACTACGCGAACTCTACTCTTTTATTTCCATCTCGCGTTTGATATGGTTAATCCACAACTGGCTCTCTGTATGCTCGCGCGGTATCGACAGGCTTTGAAAAACATTTTCAATGAAACACGCCCAGCTAAATATTCCTCTGTTTTCCCGGTGGCGTGTGGGCGCCCGATTTATTCAATCAACCGTAACGTATCAAACCACTGTTGTACATATACATAACTTTGAAACAACCGCAGAGAGAGAGAGAGAGATAAATGTCACGGACGCTCATCAATAACGGCAATAATTCTCGCTCGGAGCATGACCATCGTGCCACCCGGCAGAGCTAAAAGCAACTTTCGATAAATTACAGATCGAGGAGGGGGGGGGGGCGCTGCTCGAGAAAAGTCACATGGAATTCGACTTAGAGGATCGTTTGTCAGCAAAAAGATTGGCCGGCAATCATCCAGCGTCCAAAAGCTTCTGCTCAACAGCTTTCCACGACTCTAGGCGTGCTCGCCAAAAGCTCCGTAAGCTTCATTTTTTTTTCCTCGTCTCGGAGGCAAGATTTTTCACCGATGGCTATCGCTGCCCGTGTGTCCTTCGAGTCCAACCATGGACCGTACGCCGGAGTTTTTGCGAGCAGTCCCCATCGCTCCTCCGTCCTCCGAGTAAGTGTGACTCTAATCGTGCACCATCCGTCGATCCTATACTCTCTCACGATTGATCTTCGTTTGAAAATGTTTCTCCTGCTCTCTGGAAAATCAAGGACATGCAACTAGATTTTCGACTATTACGAGCTGGTAAGTAATGCATGGTAATGATATTTTCATCGCCGCACAACATGTACCTACAATTCTTTTCTTGCCCTGCCTCCCTTTCCGCAAAAAAAGAATCATAAGAAGAGCGAATCATTGAATCTTAAAAATTTTTGCCAGTCAGCATTAACTTTTGCTTGTTTGCTTTGCGGCCATCCGTAAGGAGTCGGCATGAAAAAAAGTGGTCGCACATAAATTTTCGAGCTGAAAGGATATTCTTGCCCATTCACCTACTCCGTTATCTCTGCTCTGCTCTCTCTTTTTCCCTGCGCTCGCTATTTATCTGTTTCTCGACTTTTCCATCTGTCCGACTGCGTCGGCTTCCTTCCTCCTCGCCGGCTTTCTTTTTACACTCACCCCTTCCGACAAACAGTTCGAGCTTTCCAATGGCAGCCTCCTCCGAGTGTTTTACAAAAACTCCCGGGATTCGTATCTGCGGGTACGGGCAACTACGGGTGGGCACTCTCAACTCGGTGCTCCCGGAAATTGCTGAGATTTTCTTGAGTGGCGTGCCGGAAATGTCCCAGCAAGTGCAGCGGAGCTCCCGAAAAGGCGGCTTACCTAATCGCCGAGTTGACAATGTTTTCATCGACAAAAATGAAAGATACCGAGCCACCCAACTCCCGCAAAAAATGAACATCAAGTAATGATAAGACCAAAAAAAGGTGAGCGATGTCTCCGGCGCCAGCCACCGCGTGAAATTCAACTTAATGAAAGCAAACGCCTCTATCTGCCAGGCCACCATATATCATAGCGGCACCCAACCGGATATGTGTGCTCTCGACTCCACGGAGAGGAGGATATGATATAAATGTATACCTGAGTAGGTGTGCGTCAATACTCGCGGTAATTCAGTTTTTGATTTATTCACTCGAGAGGCCCCGGGACTCCACAAGCACAATCGAATTACGTATCTCTGCGAGTTTTCCAGGGAAGGGGTTGGAAGGGAGAGAAGTCGCTGCGTGCCAAAGCGAGGAGGAGGAAGATAGGGAGCGAGCCAAGCGAGCGAAAACTCGGGAGTAAGCGACTTTTTTTCACACAACCACCGAGCAGCCACGCGCGCTGCCAGCGAAAACATTTGGCGCGACTTATGCACCGAGTTTTTGAGAAGAACAACAACTAACAATCTTCGAGCTCCACTGTGTCGGACAACCGGACGAATTATTTCCGGCGATGTAACGTGGAAGTGTAAAAAAAAAAGCGGAATCGATGAAAAAATTGAGCCCTGGAAGTTTGCGAAGCGAGCAAGGCTCCCTACATACATACACTTGGTTCTAAATCAAGAGGTACAGCGGAAATAGGTGATGGGTATGGGTACTATATATATATATATATATATATGTGTGTGTCATGTACCTGTAGGTGAGCTGCTGAGCCGCTGGCGCAGCGATATTAGCTTTCGGCCGGAACTTTCAGCCTCTCGACGTAACGAGGCGTGTGCATGCGCCAGCAGCAGCAGCAGAGAACTGACAGCTGTCAGCGAGTCTAGGGCAAATTGCGGTGGAGGAACACGAAGAGAGCCGGTGCAGCTACCGTTCGCGCATCGACTGTCAAAGTGTCCCGTCTGGGTACACTATACACTATATTACCTATACACGTGCACGCTTGCAACACCTCTTCCCGTTCCCTTTTCCATACCTGCTGTGCTTTTGTAAATCCTCCATCCCACCGAGTATATGTATATAATATACGTGCGCCCGTGTGGGTAAGCATATTTCTGGACCTTTTTTGTTTTCCCTTTGTTTTTTCTCAGAGTTCTTTTGACCGTGTGCTTTTTCTTTGTCAGAGGGTTGTTTGAGCGTGATTCTGGGCCCCCGAATCACAAACGTAAGTACATCAGCGCTTCGCGTGCTTTCATGCTTGGCCTCGATGTCTGCGCCCACCGATTTGGGTTTCTCTTTCTATTTTTTAAGCGCGACAAATGCACACCTCCAGTGTTATTTCCTCCTTTTCCCTGGTCTGCACACCTACGCGAAAAAACGAGTCAGGCACCGGGGTTCCGTAAATGTTTTTAAACTCGATTTTTCTTCAAAATGTCTATATTATAGTTCACGACTGCACTCTACCTTACGGTTATTACAATACGAAATGGCTACACAACCGTACTGTATTCAAATAATCTCAGGATCAGGTGCACTTCTTAAGCTACCATCTCACCCATTAGTCAGTAATAACTTGAAAATATTTTTCACGAAAACGTACGTGGGATACAATAAAATTATTACACGCATGGGTACGGAAGAAAAAAAGAACATAATAAATGACATTATTTTGTGAATAAGGCAGCATGTAAAAATCAATACCCTTAAAAAGTAAATTCATGCGACCTCAAAATAATAAAAATTGTTAATATTAGGCGCACAGTGAGTATACCCTTGTACTATATTGCGCTCGTGTAGATAAAAACAGCAATCGGATGCAGATGTAGCGGGAACGTTCGGACTCAAGCATACAGGCATGCATTGTTAGACGGGGGAAGGTGTAGGAAGGAAAGGGTAAACGATTCGAAATTGCTGCAGCTACAATTTCCAAGAGAGTAGTATCAGGGTGAATGTAGTTTGATTGCCGGAGAAGTTCGAGGCAGCTTCATTGAAGTAAAGTGGCGTATTCCTATTCAATGTGATGCTCCTAAGAATGTACATGTGCTCCGCTGATGACTCGATACTGTATAGCTATAAAACGCGTGTAACAAAATAACGAGTACGGATTAACACCCAACGGGTGAAAATTTTTTTTTTCCCCTCTCACATACTGTGTATCGTAGGTACGATGGTACTACTATTTTCTTTGGGCAAAAATCAGTAGTAGGTAGATAATAATATACGTGGGCTCGTAAAAGTACATTTTAATTATGAAAACAAACTCATGTGCTTTTGAAACGAGCTACCACTCGTATTATCATTATCATTTGTTCAATCCGGTATGGGGTTTCCGCTCAAGAGCCATACAAATTTTTGGTAATGCATATAAATATACTGTCGGGAATTTTTTTTCTTTCGTACCGCAACTACACAGAGATTGGTATTCACTGGACAAACAGAAATAAAAATCGTTAACAAAAAGGCTCAGATCTTTCAAAATGCAGGACAGAGAAGCATACAAACACTGCTGTACGTTATCATTCCAAAACTCATTTATAGAAGCACAAAATCAATAACCATGCGATGTACCTGTGTATATGTGCAATATAAGAAAAACAGATGAATTTCTCTTGGTAATGTCTATTACTTCCTCGGCTGCAGCAATAATGCCTTCTACACCCACACGGTATGTACGTACAAAAATATACAGGTAATCGGATGATCCGGCCCGACATGGGTACACGCGGGGTTTACCAAAATTCGATTGCACTTTGATGTGTATAACAATGCGCGATAGCGTCGGATGAGATTACCGTGGAACGCGCCCGCTACTTTCTCGATTCGTTTGCTCCAGGAAGGAAGAGGAGGCGTGGGGGTAGGCAAGGCTAAGTAGTTCTTCGCGTATGCAAGAATCTAATCGGTCCTCTCGCGGAATCTCGCAATAACGTGCGCTGTGTGCGCGTAACGTACACTTTCCGCTGTTATCCGTCGCGAGAAGACAAGGGGCGAAGGAGGAGACGGGAGAAATCAAATCCCAAAGACGAATGGATGCGCCCCCGACAATGTGATTCGCATTAGACGTCGCTCCGCCCCGACGACGACACGGCTTAGCTCTTAACGCTCATTTCATTATACATTTAACTCGATTCGGTATGTACCTACGTACTTACGTGCGTACATGTATTGTATCCATCTATATACTATACATACAGATGTATACTCGGTTCGACGCAACTATATACCTATACGTGTGCGCGTTAGTGCACGAGCGGTGATTATAGAGTACCTAAAATGAGAAAAACGAGGCTCGGGAGTCGGACGGTCTTTCGGGTCCTCTATAGCTACGTGATGGTTACACTGTTTCACGGGGCAAAGGAAAACTAATCAAATGTGCCCGGTTACTCTGGTATATGCACATGTATACCCACTGTCGAGAACTACAGACCTATAAGTACACTGGTTTTACGAAAACGCAACGAGGTAAGCTGTTAATAATTCATACACCTACAACAAAGTTGTTCAACCTCTGAATTGGCTGTCCCTTGGCTGAAAAATCCCAAATTCAACATGCAGCTGTACTTGTAACACCAACCAAATGTGCATATACTTTGACTCGAGAGTGCAGTGATTGTTTGAAAAAAAAAAATAATAATTTTAAAAAAAACAGCCAACCTGCCGTAAGTTATACGTATCCATACACGTATATGTGCGTTCTGCATGGGTACGGAAAACAATTGAAATTTCACTCGAAACGTATATTGCGCGTTTATATAGGTACCCTATCTATATATATGTACGTGGCTTTGGATGAATCGGAATTTCGCGTACCAGTGAGTCCCCGGCGGCCTTTTATTTCGAGTGTGTCTGTAGTACATACACGTGTACCACTACCTACCCACGTATACAATAATATCACTGCACCAGTGTGCGCTTGAATTCGAATGCCATTGGTATTATATAGGTATGTATATGTACACGTATAGGTAGTGGTACGCGTGTATGTACCGAGAGTAATCTCTTTTGACGTTATATAGCAATATAGCCGACGGGATATCGAAAATGACCGAAAGTATCGAAAGTACGAGGTGTACCTACATTGGCGCGTTATGTACAACAGGTGGGTGGTGGATAGGTTTTACGTTTTTCGTTTATCGCGCCGTCGGCCCTGCCGAATATTTCGTGCGAAAACTCGGAAAGCATCACGCGAATTTCCGAGCAATCCCCCGCGCTCTGCAGCAATTTACCCGTGACTCCTCGACGCGTTCCATCGGCTCGACTCCGGAGGGAGAACAAGGAAAAAAACGCGCGAAATCCCACAGCCGCGAAATTGTTTTGCCATGTCGTGGTGTACGATATCATCCGGATTCGCGATATAAAGCCAGCAGCCCCGAGACCACACAAACGCGTATTGGTAATATATATTGTAACAATTCTCCTGGTAATATATATACACAACCTACCGTTCACCCACGTAGTCATAACTATACTGCTCGATCCAATGTACCATATCTCAACGAGAGAGTTGATTTGCTTTGAGATTATGGTATAAAAGAGAAAAAAAAATCACATTCTCTTATGAGGATAAATAAATATATATATATATCAGGTGAGCGCGCGGTGGCTCGGTCGGCTAGGTCGTGGATTGGCACGCGGGAGACCGCGCTTTGATTCCCGGCCAGTGCGACTTTTCGGGGAAGTACCTCTGTGATTGTTCACATGTGCTTTTTCACCACGCAATGCTCCTCGAGGAGGGTTTATAGGCGACCTTCTCACAGCAAAATTGCCTAATTCCCCCTACCCCCCCTCCCAGTAATGGGAGGCGCCTCCCAATCCCTCTTCCCTTTCTTCTCCCAAGTGCTAAGTGCCCTCAGTAGTGCCCTTTATAGGAGCCGGACGTAGAGCACTATAATATAAAAAAAAAATATATATATATATATATATATCAGATGTTTGTCGGTCGGAGTTTTAACGGAGCGATATCATGTGGATTTTAATAATAAAAGTCTGTTTGCCCCAATAAAGTGCGAAATTGGATGAAAAAAGAGACGTTCAAGTTATTCAAATCAAACGTAATAAACGCCACGTGGCCCATGACGAACTTCATCGTGGACCTATAAATCGGAGGGACGGAGGGTGTGGTGAAAGAGCAGAAGCGGAGCTTAGAGCGACGGCTGAGGAAGCTCGAGCGCGTTATTACTGCGAGCCCCGGTGTGACAGTGAAAAATGGCACGTGGTCCCGTCTCTGTTGGTACAAGGTAGTGTATATATATATATAATACTACTGCTACTACGTACCACCCGAGCGATCATCGTGTATACCTAGCGTCTTAATCAAGAAATTTTGGCGTCACTTGGACTGACTTTGCTGCTGCGAGGGTACGGGCTGCTGAATTACGGGAGTTTTGCGGCAGTCGCCTACTCATACCCTATACGCCCTCCCGCCTGCCTACTTGTCTGCTGTCGAAAAGAATATAAGTAACTTTTATGCAGAAACAGAGCCAAATGAAAGGAAAGGCGAAGGACCTCCCCTTTCGAAGCGCTCGTTTTCTCTCTCTTGGATTTTTTCGAGCTCGAGGGTGACGCTTTTGGGAATCAAAAAATCTGCCATCAGAAATTAACCAGATATCAATAAACTGCACAAATACTGACAACGAAATTTCACTCCCGTGACGTTGAAACAATTTCGACCTTATAGCAATACCTTGTACATAGCACGGAAAAGTGATCGATAGGTAATAAGCCCGATGAATGCTTACGGTTGTTGCTGCTTTTTTTTGTTTTTTTTGTTTCTGGACAATATTGTAGCGAAAAAAAAAAAAAAAAAAAAAGAAAAAGAAAACTATAGATAAAGGCGTAAAAACGTGGACGATAACACGGAGAACAAACAAGAGTTAAGGGGGGGAGGTCGAAGTTTTACACCCCTGTATAATAGGAACGAGAGCCAACCGGGCAGCAGCAGAATAACGTTCCTTAAATTTGCCCGAGTTTACGAGGTAGGTAGGTAGGTAGGTAGGTAGGTAAGGCTGCAAGCCAGTATAAGTACAGGGCGTATAATATATGCTATACGAATGTACGTGGAGCTACCATTCAGCCTGCACATTCACCCCCGCCCCCTCCCTCCATCTCGACGGGCTATCTCTCTGGCTTGCTACCCGCTGAACTTAATTGCACGCGCCTTTCTTTTTTTTCTCCCGCGTGCAGCCTCTGCTCCAGCGGCGGGAGAGGAGGTGGCCCCTGCGCGAGGGACTTTACGGCTAGAGGCTGGGCGATGATAACTGGCGTCGAGGCGCGGAAAACTTGCTTCCCCCCCCCCGTCCTCCGCTCTTTAGTTTTCCCGGCTCTTTCTTTCTTTCTTTGCTTCTTCTGTTCTTTTTATTTACTGGAAGAGTTTGGACGGAACGCCCGAGCGAATAAAAATATTTTTTGAAACTCTGACAGAAATTTATGGGTACCCACCTTGTCCGCCTTGTCCTCGTCGTCAATAAACAAACTTTGTTCCCCTCCCTTTTTCCCCGTCTCCTTCTTCTTTCGGCTCACGTCCCTTCGTTTCCGATTCACAGATTTCCGCGGAACTGCTCATTTAGAATTGAAAATACTTACTGGGTCCAATCGAGTTTACCTCCACGCGTTTGCGGTGGAAACTTTCCGAGTATAAGAGTAAAAAAGTTGGTTCTCACACGACCTGTGTTCAGAAAATTAAAAAAAAACTCTTACCTCAACAAAACAAAAAAAGTATTTTACTAAGCAGTTGTGGATATTAAATACACGATTCCGGACACGTGACTCGATAAATTCTTGCTGCTGGTGGATAAAAAAAAAAAAAAAAAAAAAAGGAGAGAGAGAAAAAGAAGGAGGCGACGCACGAAGAGCACGGGCAATCAAAATAATTACCCGAAATTTGTGAACATCATAAATCCATTGTAATTAACGTTGTACCCTTTAAAAAAGGCATTGCACGTGCGCGCCGTAGCAGTAGAGCGCAAAAAGTAATTCCCGCGCTTCGCCCTTTGTGCGCTGGTTTTAAAAGCTCGTATAATTCCTCTTCCCTTTTCCTCCACCTCAGCTCCAACCCCGCATTTATTTATCTCTCTCTCTCTGCTCCGCGATTTCCAGCAGGCGGACGTGTAGTAAGTACGTTTTATGCCCAACTCGGCAATGTGCTGCCGAAACTCTCGCACCTCCCTCCTTGTAATTCCTACCGGCAGCTTAACGAATTGACCCACCCCCCCCCCTTGCTGGGGCACTATAGTGTCTCACTAGAAACGCCCGCCTAAAAAAGCGAAAAGCTCACGCCTCCGCGGATCACTCAATGACTTCATCAAGTCGTCGCAACTATTGCGAGTTTTACTCCTGGTTGGTCAAAGTATGTTTTTTTTTTTTTTTTTTTTTTCAAACGAGTCGACGAGTAACATATCCATGGTATAACAAAGATCACCAACACTCATGTTGATGTATGTGCACGCGCGAGGGCGTGCGCGGGTCACCCAATACTTAAGGGCATCTATATACCCATGGAGAGTCGCTGTAAAAGTTACGACGAGAGATGCAGAGAGCAAGAGAAATAGCTAGAAAAAGAGACGTGGAGCTTGGCCCTTACACAGAGGAATTGCCGAGGGCGATTTGCAAAACGAAACACCAAAACAGTATAGGTACGCGGTATTGATTTTGTGCTCCCTCTACCTCCCTCCGCAGCCGGCGGACCAAATGCTGCCTCGTTCCCTTCCTCCCGTCCCTTTTCCTCGGAAATAATGCCCCTGAGGTCGGAGCTATAGGGTTGGCTCTGTACACATGCAGTATTAGTTCTGCCCTGTTGGCCATGCACAAATTGCCAATGAGACTTTTAGCTGACGAAAAATTGCAACTCATCGACTCTGCGATAACAAAAAAAATTAAAAAATAAATACTCAGTTTGGGTAGAGAAGGATGTTTCAATCCCTCGTTTCGGTGCGAAATGTATACAATATGCCATTAACTTCAATATCGCAAACTAGGTAACTGTGCACGGAAAACGTTTATTTGTTATTTAACACTCTTAAAAAATGCACAGACATTTTCATTGGCATACGTACCGAAAATGGAGGGCAATCGAGCCCAGGTCTTTTAATCCTTTTGTCTATTTCCTTCGGACGGTAAGCGTGATTGGAATTGGACTCATTGGAAACTTTTTCTTTCTTTGAAAGTAAGGTAAATGGTGTCTATTAAGTACTCATGAAATTTTGAGAATGCAAATAGAGATACGGAATTGACAAAAATTTATGGGGAAAGACAGCCCTCGATGAGAATTCATAAAATGAACTCGCCCGAGTGGACAATAATGCAATTTGCAATTTTCATCTCCTACTACCAGCGAGGTATTATTTTTCTTCGATTTCGTGAATAAAACACGCTGCTACGCGGACGAAAAAGTTTAATTAAAAAACAACCAAAGCCAATGAAAATTCCTCGGTGCGCACGAACACACAGGGTGATACCAAAAGGTCAGACGGCGAGCCAATATTGAGGACAGATGTTTCGCATCACATGCAGGACTTGATAAATAAACAATGTGATACGTAGAGTTGTATTTTTGATGAAAATAATAATTATGATTTTTCAAAGAAATATATATTATACATACTCGAACCCATTAATCTATAGATAATGGTCTTCCGTTAATCATAATAAAATATTTATGAGTTTCAATTTCTATAATAAGTTTATTCGTGTACTCCTCATGAATGCTTAATCCATCGCTGTTCGATGTTTAATGTTTCAGAATGTTCGTTTCCATCGCGATGGGAGGGCACGTGGTTTCAAAGCGGCGTCCGCCAATCGATTCTCATATCGAAGAACATCCTCTCCAGCAAAGGAACCTGCCTCCACAACGAGGGCGACAAGTTTCTCCTGGTCGACGAGTAAGTACTACTCAAGTATATATATCATCTATATGTCTCTCATTTACGGACCTCGTGCCAAACCCACGCTCAAATGATAACAGCTGGCCAAGCTTTTAACATTAATTAGTACAAACGTAATGGCTATATATTAACCTTTTTTTTCCCCCCGTAACTCAAGTGCACGCACATTACAAAAAACTCGTTGATTTTCTCCATCAAAATGCAATACGGAAATAATACAAAAATGTATGATTTATCGTATAAACACGTCACGTGCCATGCAGCATGCACCACTTGGTCTATAAGTTGCAGTTACCTCCTCGAACACGTCAGCCTCGACGCTGCATCCACACCTTATCTCTGAAACTTTGATCCCCCGCGGCTATAACAACGCGCAGCAAGTCATCAGAAGCCTCGGAGCGGCATTAGCAGCAGCAACGTATGGGTCTCGCCGCTATATGCTGTTGCGCTGTTCTTCGTTTCCCCATAAGGCAGGGCGAGAAATGATCGCCGACACGTGCGCTTATATACCTATCAGTGTGTAGGTCTGAGGCACGGGTTTTTCGGCGCAAAGAGGAGTAATCGACTCCTCCTCCTCCTCCCCCTCATCTGCGCCACATCGCGAATGAGCGAGGAACTTCTTTGTGGGCACTATTGCGGGCTTGCGTGTGAGGAATCGAGGCAGAAATAGGGAGAGGGATTTAGCCCTTCGTCCTTTATCGGAAATTTATCGTCAAGGGAACGAGGCTCTCGGTGACGGTTTTTTCTTATACCATCTAGTACTTGACAATTTCGCGAGTATACCCCGAGGATCGCGCCTGATTGGTCCATTGAATATATGACCAATTTCTCGACGTTGCGTATTGTTTTTCCCAAGGAGCATCACGTAATAGACAAGAAGCGATACCATTTCAAGGAGCCATGAAGTTATTTTTAAAACCTGTGACGTAGCTGGTAAAGGAAGAGAAAAAACGATAGCATATAGGAGCAACGAAGCTTCGAGAATACCTGACGAAGAAGAAGCAACAACAGCTGCAGATCCAATCGATCGATTATTCGTCCGATAACCGGCAACAGATGGCCGTCTGTTAACTCGACGCGCGAAAATACTAATTGTTCCCTCCAAAAGCGCAGTCACGTTCAATTCGCCTCCTCATACCTCATGATACAGGTGTGTGTGCGTGTGTACGCAAGCTCTGACTTTGTCCTCCTCCTACACGTGTGCGCGCGCGAGCAAGAGGAAAGCGGCGAAAGAGAACGAGCGGCTCATCGGGGCGTTGAACCTCCCCTTGCTCCCCAACCCTCCTCCTTCGATCGCCAGTGTTCTCGTGGCCTGGAAGTGCCGATAGAAGGAGCGATCGAACTCGGATTTTCACTCGAGTGGGAGAGAGAAAGAGGACGAATGCCTCGAGCGATTCATTCGCCAGAGCAGTGGACTCTAATTAAAAACGGAAACCAGCCGTTGGGCTTCTGCATACATGTATGCATGCATGCACACATATACGTACATGCAGCCTGTCTCCCTATTTCTTCGTTCGTCTGACCGGACGCTGACTCGATCTACTATTCCGACTCTTTTTGTGTGGATTTTGTTTTTCCTCTGGCCAAAATACCCTCGACAATTGTCCCAAAATGTCGGTCGATAATTCTCATGCTGTATCATACGATATCTTTTGATCGGGATATTTTTGCAACGTGACTGCAGAAATCATACGTTACAGAGTGTCATTCGATTGAATGGGCTTGTGCCGCTGAGCTTTGTTTTTCAATCAATAATACATCGGGGGACAAATTTGTGGACAAAACTAAAAGAGTTAAATGACTAAATAAAACTAATAACTGGTAGCTTTACTGTAAATTATACTCACTCGGTATGTTTAACAGTACACAAACCTATATGTGTGAAAAACAAAAAAAGAGAGAGAGACTGTCTGCTGAGGAGTCGATTGGATCCCTCTGGTGGGGTTGTTTGTGGTACCGGGTGATGAAGTGCTGCCACAGCTGCTCTTTCGCGTTTTTCCTCCTCACACGCATCGGTACGCTCGAGTCGTCGCGGACGCACCAAACGCTGGATAAACAGAGAGAAATCCTCGATCGGAGCGGGTTCAACAGCAACAACCCACCTACATGTTGATCCGAATAATTGATTCCGGCCTGCCACGAGCGAGGGGAAAGGAGAAAGATTAACGCGGCTGGAGCACCTCTCATTGTACTATGCGCGTCTATAGATAACCCCGTGCAGGCGTCACTTTGCGCCAGGATTTCATTATCCGTCGAGGGTCCTTGCATCATCCTCCACCTGCGCCACCGTCGTCTCCCTTTACTCTGATGCCACTGCTGTCTACGTTCCGCCTATCCGTGGGGAGGGGGGGGGGTACTACTGTACATCTGAACGTACTGCATGCAGGGTAGCTGCTGCGTGCACGGTCGTGTTGTGCCCGCACAATCTCCGAGGATCCCAAGACGCGAGACAATGCTCTGCTCTCCATCCGCGACTGCGAGGGAAGCAAAGAGTGCGTGACAGCGCTGGTGCTGATGGAGTCGAACCGAGGGCAGGTTTACCCACGTATGCCCATGTGAAACATTTTGTCAGAACCCCCACGCTGCTGCGCACTATGATGCATTGCAGCAGTCTGTCGTCGTGTTGTGCGCACCCGCGAAAATGTATTTACGTTTGGTTGAGCTGTGTGCAACGTGACATATACTTATTACAACGTGCATGGGTGAGTGATTTCGTGCGCGTTAGAAGGCGTATGGGGCCAGCGAGTTGACAAGCTCAGCTCAGAGGCCGCTAGAGAGAAGAGGTTTGCAACAGCTTGCCGGCTCGCTAGCCCCATTATAGAGGGCGATGCTTTGAAATGGATGAAAAAATTTTAAAAATAACAAATTTACTCCAGGCGAAAGGGCACGGCAAACAATTTTTCCAATTCAAAAGAAAATTATCGAGTGGAGCGTGACGATTGAAAAACAGACGAATGATGGAAAAGTATGTATAGGTAAGCGACGTACGTGCGGGTGTACGAGGAAGAACGAACTAATGGAGGGGGGGGGGGGCATTGATTTTGCTTTAGCGGGCAGTGAAAATTCATTCCCCGAAATAATAATAAATCGAGAGGAGGAAAAGACCGACTTTACGTTTTCATCGGAACGAGAAACGCAAATACTTGGGAATGGAAAAGGCCGTTTGTTTATGTGGAGTTTCGGAGAGCTCTTTCGCGACCCACTTTCATCTTCGATTTTAATTTCCCTGCCTTTCCTCTGCTATACAATTGGTAGCCGTTTGTTCGATGAAAACCAATACCGTGTATACGCCCACGCGGTTCCATTAACGAAATTGTATTTTATAGTTTTTACAAAAATACCAACGTTCGCGTACAACTGGTACAAATTAATTGCCTGTACTACACTACCCGGCCAACCAATCCTTGAACGAAACATTACGAAAATTTGAAAAGTCCATTAAATGCCCTGTCCTCTGTTTCAGGAAATCCTGCTACCGGTGCGTCGTCATTCACGAGAAGCACCCCAATGTTCTGCAGTACAAAGAAAGTGAGTATCCATGTACTTATAACTTCTTTTTTTTTTTTTTTTTTTTTTTTTTAATTTATAATCTTTCACCCAACCTCAATCTCTCAATCTTGTTCGATAATAACTCATTGCATCATTAGCTCCACGGGTCAAGTGAAATAAAATTTTTATCGAGTACAGACACTCAAACGCCAATGGTCCAAGAAGTACACTTATCAATTGAATGTTCCTCGAGGCCGATGCCAGAGTAAGACTATTTGGGGGTGGAAAAAAAAAATCCATACACGCTTACGAAAGATTTCACAAAGTTGTCGTCCATAAAGTACTAGAGGTAAAAGGAAAACGTTTGTGGCCTACGTATATTTTCTCGGTTAGAGAGCGATCGCATCGCTAATTAAAAGCTCGGGCAGATGAGCTTTTGCCGTGGTCGCCGTGAACGTAAAATTTTGCCATGCCTTCTTTGACTTGCTAATGAGCTCGGTGGTGTGGGTCACATTGACAAAGTTGGCCCTCGAGTTTGTCCATTAGCTCGAGCAACTCTGTCAACGACTCTGGCCCGACCGACCCAGAGCTTTTTATTGAATCAGCAGGATACAATCGGAGAGGGGAAAGGCGAGAGGAATGGCTACATCGATTTTGTAATTTTGAGTCCAACGTGAATTATCGGATTCCCGGCGTTTAGCCTTATCGACGCTGATGATTCGTTAATTAGCCGCTCAGCTCATAGAATAGCCAACGGTTATAAATAATAATAATAATAATAACAACAAAGCCAAAAGTGGAGCAAGTGCGGGGCGAAAGTAGAATCGAGCTCAATGTATTAAAAAAGACACGATCACGTAAGAAGTAATGGTAATGAATGGGGAAGGAAGCCGTGGAGGCGCACAGATTGAAGTAAAAAGGAAAAAAAAAAAAAAAAAAAAAAGTCGGGGCAGCGCTCGTGTAGCTCTAAGCTCCGTACAGTATACGCTAAAACGAGGTCAAAACTAGTAGGAATAGCAAAGGGATGCCGAGCAGCACGGAATAAAAGGAGGAGGCAGAGAGAGAGAGAGAGAGAAACGAAACGGGGGAGGATAAACGGAGGCTCTAAAGGAGGGTTATTATAAAAGGCGAGGGCATCGTAAGGCCATTCCGCGGAGATAAAAACATCATTACGACGCTTGCGTTTTTAAATTAACTTTGCAAATGCGGTGTTGGTTCTCGGGCTAGCCCTCTCTATCTCGTTTTTTTTTAATTTTTTCTTTTTTCTTCTTGTTCTTTGTTTTCTCGCGCGATATCGGCTAGCTTGTACCTACCCTTTTTCCCCCTCTGACTTTTGTATACGCTTTTTACGCGGACGCGGCCAGTATAGGCGAGGCGTACCAGGTGGTGGTAGCAGCAGTTGTGCTTTTTATTCATCACGGAAATGGAATTTAAATGGTTATGCATTATAGCACTGTTTAATGCATACAGGAAGAAGACGATAAACCTAGAGCTGAGCGAACGACCATTCATCAGACACGCGATACATTGCACGCTGGTGGTACTACCACCGCCTCGGATAACTTATTTCCACCACTATTTCTGGGCTAAATTCATAACCAGCGAACGAAACATTTAATTTAGTCTCGTGCGATGGATAGTCTTCAATATGCCGTTCCATATATTAAAAAATGTGCATGGATATCGACCAACAAATTGGCCCAACACTGATCGTTTTGTATTCAATTGCATCCGTTCAACTATCCGTTATCATCTCACCGATGCTCACTGATCGCTTTCCTGCAAGGGGCGAGGATTACTTGTATCCTATATACTTCTGTGGTGCACGCACAATGACGATTGAAGGGGGGGGGGTGAGACGTCAGTGGTTAAAACCTTAAAGACAACGCAGGGGTATCCCGATAGAAAGAAAAAGGTGCCCTCTATAGAGGAGCTGCTAGTAAAATATCGAATGCACTCGTGTGCACCAGTATACGTATGTATGCATTGTAAGTATTATATTATTCAAGCGCGTTCATCAATTCACCAAGCGCCACGCAACAGGACTTTCCCATCGAACTCGACTTGCCGTCCGCCATTACGGACTGATTTATTAAAATTCCCCTTTCCCTTCCTTCCTCCTCCGGCTTCTCATACATAAATAATCCCGGATCCTTATTTATTCCCGGAAAATTCGTAAAACTCGCTCCAGCCCCGTGGCTATACCGCGAAATAATTCAGCGGCGCATCCGCGACCTCCTTTTTTTTCTCCTCCTCCCTCACTTTTTGCGCCCGGCGCGCGAAAACGCAAAACCACTGCCCTCCCCAGCATACATGTATAAACCATACACACATCCTCCACCCTAGCATCGACTCTCTTTTTCTCTCTAGGTTACTAGATGGCCGAGAGGTGGGTATGGGATATGTATGTATACACGCATGAGCGTGCACGGGGCTTAAATTCTCAGAGCCCGGTGGATGAAAAATTTTGAATATTCCGAAAAAATGCCTTGGATAAACTCCTCCCGTCTCTTGCTCCTCTTTTGGCGCACGAAGGCGCCAAACTTTGTAAATCTTCATAGGAGTATGTGCCGCGGGCGAAAAATCGAGCTGGGAGAACTTGTTTTTTTTTTTTTTTCTATTTTTTTTTTGCTCAAGGGAATTGTTGTGGGTAAAGTACTCGTGATATCATTTTTTTCAAATTGATTTCACTCCACACGTTTGTTAAACAATTTTTTTTTTTTTTTTTTTTTTCTCAACAGAAAATCATCCTTTCCTTGTTCGTAAAACAATTACGTACACCACTGAACCTGAGCCTAAATGGTACAATTTTGTATGAAAAACTTCGAGAAAAAACGGTGCAATCAATCTACATTTAAAAAAATGACAATGTATACAAACACTCGCGTTATTTTAGATTGAATAATTACAGAAGAATTGTTGTACATAATTATTAGTTACTAGCTGCTAGTGTTGATCTAAAAAAAAATGATCACGAGAAGTTTATTACACCGGGCACTGCGATGTGAAGTAATTTTAAATAAAAAAACTCGCGGCCTAAAGCAGTTGGACGATTTTACCAAGCAATACCAATAGTTTGTCTAGACGATTGAGAGTACGTGTCTATAACGTAAAAATTGTCATATTCAAAATAAACGAACGTGTATCTACGTCTGAATCATAGGTGTAGGTGTAGGTAAGAATAACAAATGACCGACACCCTGTGGTCTGACGCGAGAATCAGCTCTCTCTTTCTCTCTCTGTATTTGGCCCACAAACTAGAGCCAGTAGTAGCATTGCTATAATAATAAATAAAGCCAAGCAAAAAGCGATATAGAGCTACTCCAGGACGATTTGTCAAAGTCCGTGCTTGACGTCGCGCCGCTCCTTCATATCTCTACGCCTCCGGTCTCTTTCGCCCCGCATTTTTTTGTCGACTTTTTAATCTGCCTGGCGTCATACCGCAGACATCCATCCCCCAACGCCGCAGAGACTACGAGCCGCGGGCAAACAAAAGGAGAGGAGCGACAGCTGCTGCCGCGTCGCCCGCGCCGGAGAGGAAGAGTGGCGGGAAACACAACATTGCACTTTTTCGAGCTTTCCATCCCGTGCGGTTTTTTTTAAATTGCGCGCGTGACCGGGAATACGAATCTTGGCCGGATCGGGGGGAGAAATAAGGCGAAATAGGGAAAAAAGAGAAAAAGAGGTGAACAACGCATCGACCGAAGTGTATTGAAAGATTTAAGGGAAGGGGGTTGCGTTACCCTCGAGCTGAGCCTGTTTCATCGTATCTTTTGCTTTGTTTGCAATAATTGAGTTGAAAAAAAAAAAAAAAAAAAAAAAAAAAGCTTTTTTGTATTTTGTCGAAGAACGAATGATGGAAGTTGATCTCACGGACGAGTTGAAAAAAACCAAGGGCAGAGAGGAAGTTGAATGACACGAGTAATAATTGTAGGGGACAAATGCTGCTTCCGATTGCTTCGAGAATGACGATTCACTTGAGCGTGATTAACGATGATGGTGCGGCGGGGTGTATCGAGTTTCATGATTAAGTGATTAAAAACCCGTCACCGGCGCACATTTGCTTCGCTTCTCTCTGGTGTGTGATTTATCATGGCTTTTTCCATCGACGGAGCTACGAAAGGCGTGCACCGAAAGCCCTCGCGAACGTTTTAGAGCTAGGTGCAATAGCCCTGGAAATATTGCGCACCTCCCTTTGAATTGCAAACTCGAGTTCGGGTAAGTAGGTGCAGTCTCAGTAGTAAAAATTAAAAATAGTCAGACGATGAATATAGTATTTGGACGGATGGAAAATGTTTGGGGGGAAAAAATTAATACAAATAGGTCGATCAAAGAATCAATTAGCAAAGCAATGAATAAGTACTGGCAAGTGTATCGAAATAAGGGGGGTCGAGGAGAGAGGCACGATGTTATTTAAGCACTGTCTGATTGCAGCATACTGTCACGGTCGAAGCAGCCTGTCTTCACTGTGCTCTTACATAACTGGCGACGCCCTGCTCTTTTCGATGTTTCGGGAGGAGGCTACCTCAGTTGCGTGTCCCTTTCACGGGCCCATGACCTTCACGTACAACCGTGGACATGGGAGGTGCTCGACTCCCGTGAGCAACGTCGACGCCTGCACAGACGAGAGCCGGCTGCTCTTTAGGTACCAGGCCTGCCCCGACGTCTACGCATCCGAGAGCACAGGTGAGTTTTTTTTTTCTAGACTCTCCCCCTCCCAAAATCACCACATTTATACATTATTCACCCAAATATACATGTATTAAGAAGAGCCATCAAAGAGCTAGATGCGGTGCATCTCATTCGAGAATGAACCACAAAACTCTTTGATGGCAGGCAGCAGCAGTTTCTGGAAAATAGACGAGCGCCTCGGGAATTCGATTAACAAATCACGCAGTGCAGAGAAGGAAAGGACGGGGCGGGATCGACAGCCGCTAAATACTTGTTTAATCGACCGGGTGGCGCGCGAGCTCGTAGTGTATGTTTATGTATACACACACGTAGGTATACCCGCCGCCACATAACTTTTGCACGTACCCACAACCTCCAGTTTCTATTTCTGTCCCTCCATCTCTCCGCTCCTTGTGTTCCTCCGGCTGCACACACATTTATTTACGTGCCTCTCTATTTGTATACATACATGCGGTCTCTCTACTAACTCTGGTCGTCCGCGTCGTCGCGAGTCCTCGATATCACTTTTGCTCGCGCAGTTTAACTCACTTTGTCAGTTTGCGAGCTCGCTCCGTTTGCTCTCGACTGATTTTCGGACGATCGTTCGTGTGCCCGCAAATTAGCTATCACGAATGTCGAGTCCGATGTTCCCCCGTTCGAAACGATTTATGGAACTCGCTCCATAAATCTATAATCGTGACGAAAGCTGCTACGCCCCCTTTTTTTATTTTTTCTACATGGCCCAATAGCCCGGTTAAATGTCGCGGGGGTACAGGTGGGGGACCCCGCGGAACTATGGAGGGATGGTGGGGGAGGTTCACGATGTTTTTAGATGCTTAAAATAATATAGGCAAAAGAAATAAAATTATTGTTCTCTCATTTGGTGGGGGGCTGTCGAGAAGTGGAGCGGATCATTACATAATATAGAAAGGTATAGTCATACATCCCATGGCCCTTTTGCATCCCAAAAGCACGATGGCAGCTATTTTGGAACGACGATGACGAATGGCGAAACTGTTTCATCGTGGCTTTTAAAATCACCCGACCACCACGACGAGGCGAATATTTAACATAAATGACTTATTCATTGCAGCCCCACGATGACGGGATAGCTACGGGCGGTAACTGTGGGGCCGTAATTTATGAATATTTTATTAACAAGGTCCACTTTGAATAGTCCGGCCGTTATGCAAAAAGTCGGCACACTTGTTCGCGACCCGCGAAACCGCGATGGATATACTTTTAACGATACTGTCAATACATTTTTGAGAAAATTAACAGTTTTTAGAACTATGCCCTTAAAAAGCAATGATGTATTGATTAATTGGACAAAAATACTGCTAATAATGACGATGATGAATGAATAAGGAGTTAAGAAGAAAAAAAAAAAAAAAAAAAAAAAAAAAAAAAAAAAAGTAACTTTGGAACTGAAAGGTATGAGCCATTACGGATTCACCCTCGGAAAAGTCCTCAATTAGCTAGCGGAGAAGACTCTCGTCGAGGGGCGCCAAAAAAAAGTCCAAGCCGCGTATAGAGTGTCACGACGACGACGACACGAGGTCGCTCGTTCGCCAGAGCAAATGAGGGAAAAAATTTTTTGCGGGCCGCGAGGGGAGAAAAAGAGCGTCTGGAAAGCGTTTCCGCCCGAAAGAGTCGATGGGCTTTCGCGAACTCGCCGTCACGTTTTTCGCTCTCTCGCAAATTGCTGGACTCGCAAGCGAGAGTTGCCGGGGTAAGGGTAGAGAGAGAGAGAGAGGAGTCTCGAGCGGCAAAGAAGTGCGCAGCTCCTATATACTTATACCAGGCTCGGGGAACTTTTTCGCGAGATGTAATTTAGATATCAACGAGTGGGTGTGCGCGCGTGTTGATGAAAAGTTGAGCCGTCAAGTGAGGGAGCATGTGTGCGACGCTTGAGCCAAGTAGGTTGTACCGGCACATATATACATATCTACAATTTGAGGGTCTAATTGGGTTATGCTCATTACGGTAAAACTATATATTTCTTGAAAGTGGATAACAATGACCTCTTGGGGTAAGATTTCGTAATATCATGTGGATAGTTTTACATAACGCGTCCACTTAACGAAACATTGGTCGTGTTTGAGACTTACGCAATGGTATATGTTTTTTATTTATTTATTTTTTTTTTTTTTTTCTTTCAGTTTCAGAGTTGTAATTAATTAAGTGCGCAACAGTAAGTACTGTTGAAAAAAATCGCAGTCGCCTTTTAAAGAGTTAGCTTTGTTGTAGATCATAAATAAAGTTTCTAAATGTAGGTACAGCGGAAAAGAAAGAAAAGAAAAAATAAAAAAGAAGCAATCGGAATAAGGTAAGACGAAAACTTTCTCAGCCCCTGCGCGGGCGCAAGAAAGTTGGGAGAGTCTGTTTCATCTCCGAGCGCGATAACCGTTAGCCGACCGCTGGCAAATCGGCTGGCCGGTCCAAGCTCGATTTTTTTATCCTGCGAGAGAGCGCGTACGAGTTATTTTGCTAATTGGACCGAGGCCCGGGGCTCCCTTTAAGTTGTACTTTCCCCTTTCAACTGGGGTCTGATAGGGGCATTCGATATCTCGCTTAAGTAAGCAGTTTTTTCGATAATCCCTAAACATTATCGTTATTTTTGGTTATTTTATAGGCATTATCGAAAAAACTGCTTACTTGAGCGAGATATCGAATGCCCCGGTCAGACCCCTGTAGCTTCTTCAACCCAAACAGTGCGAGCGATGCTGTATACAGTTAATCTTCGATCGCACTAAACAGAAATTTTCTGTACACCTACACTCGGAGAACCTGACAGTACAAAGTCCCTAACCATTATATGTATTTTTTTTTTTTTCAACTGCGATCGAGCGTTTCCGAGGGAATAAAAATGTATTGCCCGCGGCTGACGTGCTGTTTTTCCGGGAGCAGCTACTCCGAGGAGTAAGTATATAGATACGGTGTGTGCGAGAGCAGAGACAGGTTAAGTATATGTTGTACATCCTCCGTTTCCGCGAGAACAGCCTGCAGTGGCGGTAATACACGAGCTTTTGTGAAATTTATGTATAATGCCCTCACCGAATGCATCGTGACGATGTTTCTCTCGGTGCTCCCGACAAAACTCTTTACTCGTGCGTTACTTATCGTCACACGAGAAAATTTCAGCACAGCTCGTTGCTCGCGTACTCCCTGCAGTAGGGCACGCCCATCGGGTGAATTTGTTAACGTTTTACGGTAACTTTAGTATTTTACAAAACATTAAAAGCGTAGGAATACATGAACGCCTATTAAGTAGTCACGACCAACAATGTCGGTATAATATATTATATCTACACTGTGATCTTTGGTAGATCATTATCAGTTTAAAACCAACAATAGCTGTGAAGTTAGGGTTATTGGATTATTGGGTTGTGGTAGACATATATCGTGTATATTATAATCATGTAGCGTATAGGGTCAGAAGGGTAAAAAAATGGGGGGGGGGAGACCAGTAGGAGAAGTAACGGAGATAATTTAAGGGGAGAACATCAGAGAGAAAATGCTGATGCTGTGGATGCCCTACCTTTTTCAAGTTAAATAGATCTCTCGAAAAACACTCCGTCATGCCCGGTAAATTTTTCCCCGGTAGGTATACTTGTGAACTAAGCCGATCGATACCTCACAATCCAGTCGAACCCATCTGATACATAGAAAATGAGCATAAAAGAGCGTGTCGGCTATTTTTTTCTTTTTTTTTTTCCGATTGTTATCGTCAGTGAGGACGTGGGGTGACTCTGACGCACCTATTTTTTCCTATAGGATCTTGATTACTTTTGTTCGGAGCCATAGTCCATGCACGCGATAAGCTCGAGCCCTATACGGATGAGAGAATAAAAAACGCGCGGAGTAGTACCTCGTACAGGCCAAAGTTAAAGAGGGATGGACGCTGCCGCCCCTTTGGCTTCTTTGTTCTCGTGTCTTTGTTCCTCTCCTGGTCCACAGTTGGGCATACTTTTAAACTACAACGAGGGCCCACAGCGGACGAGACTCGAGTTTTAAATGATACGGCGTATGAACTACTGAAAAACAAAAACAAAAAAACAAAAAAAAGTTTTATTTTTTTTTAACAATTTGCGCACGACGAGTATAAAATAATAAATTGAATATACTTATGATTAACCAGTCGAGGAGCTCGAGTGCCTGGCGACGTGGAAAGAGGGGAGCAATCGCTACCTGGTCGGCCGGCTGCACAACGGCCACTCCCTGAGCAACGAGGAGCGCTACAGGTGCTTCGTGTACGAACGGGCTGGGCAGAGCGTCGCTGGTCCCAACAGGGCAGCCGCCGCGGCCCTTGGCATAGCCACCGTTCTCGACCACGAGATCTTGGCCTCGGCCCCCGCTCGGCCCGTCCCCGAGGGCACGCCCGAGCTCTACAAGGTCGCCCAGAGCGGCGACGCCACCTGCAACGGGCTCTTCAGTCCCCTCGAGGGCTCTAGAACCATGACCCTCACCAAGGGTACGTGTATATACCATTATTATTATTTATTTTATGTATTTTTTTTTTTTTTCCCCTCGGCACGAGGCTTCCCCACCGGACTGACTCTTTGATTGGCACTTGATTGCATACGAAGCGTGACTCTTGGAGCGTTTCGTTCGTTATGGAGAGGGCGAGAACCATACAGACGCGAAAGAGTATAAATATATTATAGTACTTTACGACCTCATCGCCGGCATTACAGTCGAAATTAGCGCCATCGCGATTTTTACGAGCCTCGGAACTTGTATCGTTCACTCCGTCTCGTGGTTTGTCTCCCCTTTTTTTTTTTTTTCACACGCCATTCGTCTCTCCCGGCTCAACTTATCGAGCGCCGAACCATTTCCTCGCTTCTTTTCTGGCAACGACTCGGTAACAATGCTTTTACGTCCCATAAAGCGCAACAACATCGTCGTCCTCCTCTGCTCCTTGTACCTTATATAATACGAGTAGGTATACTACTGTTGGCGTACCTACCGCTTGTATAAATGTACGAGGGCAATTTTTGTTTTGTTTTGCTGTCTCGCGATGCTATACTACTATATAACATATAGGGGAGGATGAGGAGACACAGTCGTGATGACTTTCGAGTTGCCTGCAAGTCCAAAGAATTCCTTTGATTGTGTCCCACCGGCTGAAGGTAGCTCAATCACTTGACATAACGCAAAGTTACTGGTTTATTCATACTATACATACGATGTAGAGCGTCTTGATGATGGGGCTATCAAGGGACAAGGAGCAATACCTATCCAATCGCTCCAATGCATGGTGCGCACGGAATGGCGAGGCCAATCGTATAGGGTGTCGAGTGAAACTTTGATGAGCATTTTTTTTTTTTTTTTTTCCTATCGTTCCTCATATTTACTGGAATGGCCCATCGTTCGCGATAAGACGCTCCGAGGAGAGAATAGAATGAGAATAGAATAGTCTCGAGGCATGAAATTCAAGTATGTACCTATACGCAAGGATCTTAGAAAGAGGCGGACGAATGACACGGAATTGATAAATACAGTGGCGGACGAATGACACGGGGCCTCGTCGAGATAAACGGTGCCATATCGCCAAAATAACCTTACACTCGATACCTGCTGCTCTCCACAATTGTATTTGTTGGTCCATGAACTACGTCACAAAGTTGGAAGATGGAAAAATTGATGATGCAATAATATTTTAATATCAATTAAAAATACATCACATTTCACTATAGTTAATTGTAGGTACATATTGGTATTGTTGTTGTTGTTGTTATTATTATTATTATATTTTGATAATAGATGGTGTACCCATTTCTTTGCCTTTCTTTCTTTTCAAATCATTTTACTCACGAGATATCGATAGAATAGCTCGACCGCGCTTATACGTCTTTAATCGTATACTCCTGCTTTTAGCGTCATTGAAAATAACAGCCGAAAAGAGGACTCCGCTCGATGCACTCTCTTCTTATTATGCGACACCCTCGATCTTTTGTACTCGTGCAGAGCGACTACGAGGATAGGGGAATGGTAGCTCGGAGAGTTATAGAGAGCAGGTCAGGGATGACGGGCGCGATAAGCGATTCATGGCTCTCAAACTTCTCGTGGAGGGGCCCACCGCCGCCGTAGGCGAGCCACTATTGAAATCTCGTAGTGTGTCCATACTATCTATTATAATGTACTATATGAGGGGCTGGGGCTCGAAAGTACTTGGGTACTCTAACGACGCAATAATGGATGCTGGGAGCTCTGCCGCGTTTCTTTAGCCTCGAGGCATATATATACGTCGATCTGAATGACCTTGCCGGCGCGTCACCAAAGAACACTTATAATTATATTCTCCCTGGACTCTTTTGCGTGCACATATTTATAGGTGTAGCTCATTTATTATTTGTTTACGTTCTCAATTATAGAATTTTATATAAATATATATATATATATATATCCTCACAATCC
>NW_019379551.1:307683-318000 GCF_000648655.2 Copidosoma floridanum
TATATATATATTTACATTTGCTCATTTAGTCTCGTCACCCGGCAAATGTTGGTTCCCCACGTGGCTGACGGGCAAAACGAGCCTGACCTGGCACACGCTGGACCTAACGCGCTCCTACACCTTTCACATGAGCAACGCGTCCCTTCAGACCGCGAGGTCCAACGGGAGCGCGAGGAGCTCGGAGAACCCGGACTTTTTAAACTTGCCCGGCCAGGAGGAGCACAGCGTCAAGATACTCTGCAACAGCGTCAAGGTGGCCAACGTCGAGCAAAACATCTTCATGATTGTCGCCCACTTCACGGTCGGCTGGTGAGTCCTTATCATTTGATTGCATCATTTGTGCTACACCTATACCTCGTATACTTATGGCTCGTGGATAAAATACAATAATAACCCTTGCCGTATGTATACAATTTATTTTCCATCTTGTTTGTATGAGGTAATAAAAATATCTGCAAGAAGCATAACAAGAATATTGGTATATATATATATATATATATATGTGTGTGTGGTCTCGTATCGCGATTTACAATAATTTTAACATGTATGAATTGCGGAAAAAGGGTGTCACCCTCACCGAAACCCGTGTTCAAAAAAAAATTTTTTTTTTCCCCACAGTACATGACGTTACGAGAAAAATCAGTCCTATTTCGAAGGTGTGTCTAAAAAAAATGTTTGTTATTAAATTGTAAGTAGGGGATGAAACGAGATTTTTTGTGTGGATTTTCTCATATATATCTGGCTTGCACTTGCATCCATCCCCTGTGTGCCATCATCAATTGAATTTTTTCCATTAAGATTTACTTACTCAGCTCGTAGTACAGTAGAAAATCATTATCGTCGTCGTGGTCGTGCCATCGACAAACTCGTTCTCCACTCACAGGCACAGATGTGACGGCCCCGCGCCCCATGCCGCGATCGATATATAAGTTGGGGCTGGATGCCCGGCTCCATTGTACATGTAAGTACACGGGACACACGATTGGTTAGATATTGGATCCCGAAAGCATAAGTACTGATTTCAAGCTCATGAGCGGCTCTTCCGATGATGGGTTATCGTTGCATTCAATGCCGCCCCTTTCTAATAGAAATTGAGTTTTGGAGATCTAGAGAATCGGCCGCGTGGATGAATATTACACATACTCGTACCCATTTGTACAACTTAATAGATAATATCTCATTACGTATATATATATATACTACTATTATGACATTATTCCCGATTTGCTGTAACATGCAACAACTCAGTATCGACACAAATGTACAGGTATGACGTGTATATATATTTATACTGTCGTATCGGTTACCTGAGAGTATGTATATAGGTATAATATTAATTATACGCATGTGCGCAGACACAAGGATGTATGAGCATGTTGGGTGGATCCGAAAAGTTGGGAATTATGTTTTGTTATTTTTTTCGAAAAAATATGTACCTTCTTTCAAAGGGGGTTGGAAAAAAAGTTGGTATATGATGAATTAACTAACCTTTTTAACGCCTTTGAATCAAAAGATGATAATAATTTGCACTGGTTGTTCGATTGACCGACAGCCAAAGCGGCTACATGTGCATGGCCTTTTACAAGAGGGACGGCCACGTGGTCGAGCTGCAAACAGGAAGCACCGTGTCCAGGGCAGAAGAGGCCTGTAGCCCGCCCCACTACCAGCAGCACAGCGTGCCCTACGTCACCCTCGTCAGTAAGTACTTGCATATTGCACACTTTTTTTCTCAGTTTTCATTTTTCTCTGCGCTTTTAACCACAGCTATACATATAAGTGGCATACGCTGCAATATTCTCATATCTGCGACACGAAAGAGTTTCGACATTTTTTTTTTTTTTTTTTTTTTTTTCAGTGATGAACCATGCGCGGGTATGCTCCGAAATACATGTATAAACTACGGGCATGAATATGACCATACCCAAGTAAAGAGAAAAACAGGGTCGATAGTATAAATATACTTTTTCCATAGTACGACCGATGCTGTGTCCTGTATGTTTGTTTAAGGGTATGATACGCGACAGAGTCGTACAACAGTGTTTGCACCCATACTAGATGAATCACAGTGACAATGATATACTTAATGCCAGCTGAGTGCATAGATACGCTTGGGAGCCATTTTTTTTTTTTTCCTTAAGGACCGGAGCTTCTTACCAATTTTTGTTAAAAGTTAGCTCGAATTGTTTTTGAAATCATAAATGTAATTGTACGTGGCGTACGTAAATAATTTGTGTCCGGAATTTGGACACAAATTATACTCACTTATTTACCAAAAATAGATCCAAGGACTTGTTATCGAGGTGGAGGGGGGGGGAGGTGATAATCCCATATGGCTGTAGCTACAATTGGCTGGCGTCGGATTGTCTTGCGTCGCCGCTACATCAATAAGCAAGTAATAAAATTAGTCGGTAGCAGTTAGAGTTAGGTTAAAATTAACCATAAAATTGGTGTACGTAGCTGTCTAGCTTCAGCTGTCGATTACACCTACTAACTCAATGTAGATCTTGCTTCGAGTCAATAAATGTACCCGCACACAAATAGCCTGCAACGAAAGAGGTATATTTATGTATAAAGAGAGACGTTTCATTCGTTAATTTATTTTTGACTGCGAAACTCCCTTGACACGAGCTTCGACGGCAACTCGCAAACACACCCAAAGCCCGACGAAATGTTCAATTCAGTCCATCATCACTATATTATATTCTTTTATTTTTCAACTAGTTGTATATTACCTGAGGTAACGGTAAGGTAACGGAGATGTAGCGCTTGGCAGCCGTGTTATATCCATTCAACTTACCAATTTCGGGATGCAGTATAAAATGCTCCAAATACAACGTACACTATATATTAGTATTATGCTGGCGCATAAAATATATTTACCCATGCGAGATAAATATTGATTCCGCGAGACGAAATGCAGTATATCATGTGTACCTATAAGGGAAGCGTACGTGACGCGAGTGTGTTTGAGTGATCATCCACATATATGTGTAGCTAGCGACGGCATGAAAAAATCATGGGGGTTTGTAGTTTGTACAAAATGACGATAATTAATTAATAATGAAGCGGTGGTACCTATATGGAGCAACGGTTCGGTATTGTCCACTGGCAGGACGCCATGTGCCCGTGATTGGCGAAATCCACGACTCGCCGTAAACACGGACGAAGACATCCCGGCTTCCTCCCCCAAGGAGCGAAGAAGCAGTCTCGTTACGTAACTCGCTTATCGCCGAGATCTTCCTCTGTATTCACTTATCCGCTTTTTTCCTTCGTTTTTCATCTTTGGGGAGGTAGGGGGGGAGGGCGCTCGAGCGTGCGGCTCCGAATTCGATTCGCGGCGGTGGTGCTCCTCTAATCTCTTTGAAAATTATATTGGGTTCGAGTGGAGCGCGCCTGCACGCCGGAAAACGCTCGTTTCCGCTCTTGCCCCGAAATATCGCGAGGAAAAAAACTCCGCTCCAAGTAGGTCGCTCCATCCTATCTTCTCTCCTCTGGCTTTCTCGATATTATTCCGTCTCGCTTCCGCACTTCTCGGCTTTCCCTTCCTCGCGGACATGATACTTTTGCGGAATTTCAGCTTCCGTACCTACTTGTATGCCGAAACTTACGAGTTTCCTCTACATCATTGAGGATATACGCTTCACTCAAATGCACCCTTGCTTTCTCTTCATTTTTTTTCTCCCTCTCTTCTTTTTGAAATAAACTTGTTTGCTAGACAAACGCCATTTTCCCCCTTTTTTTGTTATTTTTATTTTTTATTTTTTTTTTTTCACAAGGTTTTTTTTTCTCGATTGACAAATTCGCGCGAACGAGACAATGGCAATGCTTCTGTACTTGAAATAATCGGGCGGAAGTAGAGAAGGGGGGGGGGGGAGGCAAATGGTGATGGGCAACGAGTATCAAAAATGTTTAAAAAGTCTCGTTTCAGCGTATAATCGTTTGAGGGCTTAAGATTTTATCTGATCAATTTGCCACAAAATGTTATGTAGAGAACCTTTTTTTTTTAATACATAACTTTCAGTTGCGCGTGGAGGCTCAAAGGTATAAAATTTGTAAAACTCTGTTCAATGGAATATTTTATTCCTCCCACACATGTACACCCATACGAGATTTTAAAACTTCGTATGGTCAGCCTGTCATCAAATGTGCAAAAAACAAATTTTTCAAGCGTTAATCATGTACAAAAATATGGGGGGGGGGAAGAGTAGATTTTTTTGAAACTATCCATCTTTGATGGAAAAATTTGCTGCTATCACCACTTTCACGGAATACACTTCATTTTGTGGCAAAATATTAATACGGAGAAACGCTGAAACGGGCTATTATGCATAACCCTTTGCCAACAGCGCGGCGCATATGAGGAAGAGATAGAGAGAGAGGCTCGTTGCATCGTGTATCCCTCGAAAACAATCGTGCAGCACGTGTAGATAAGCTTGCGCCAGCGACGGGGCCAAAAGTGGGACGTGACTCTCGGAGAGCAGCATCTGCAGAAAAATCTGCGCATAGCCACGACGACAATAGACCGAAAGCCAGAGAAAAACCCCTGCAGTCGGGCGGGCAGAATATAGTCACACCCGAGAGTAGTCGTTCTCTCTCGGCTCGCTTCTTTTCACATTACTCTCCTATAGGTAGGTACCTACTCATACGAACCCTAATCATCATATACACCAGCACTGCACTTTCGTCCGCCTCTTTGCCATTTTGTCAGTTTCCTACTCGACGGTGTTATACTTAAGCTGCTGTAGGTATAAGTATATGTAAGCCTATATAAGCCTGTCCTTATCGTGCATGTATAGAATTGTAGGTGTGCAGTAGGAGAAATATAAAAATATATAGTTCAAGTTGCTCTCATCTGGTATCCACAACAACCTCGCTGGTGCAGTGACGCACAGCAGATATTGATTATTTTTCGACACAGTAAAGTTTTACTTCATTTTATGCAGAAGAAGAAAATATGACATGGGAATGGCTCTGGGCTCCCCTGAGTAATTAAGCTGGACCGCTTTTCCCTTACCATAGATAGTGTGTAACACGCCTCGCGGCTAACACCACACTTTGCCGAGTCTTCTCATTTCCAGCTTTCATTTTTCTCTTTCTCTCGGAGCTAGTTCCTATTATGCGAATGTACCCCGTAGGCAACTCACAGAGCGTATCCTTTACTTTGCTCGTCGTTGCAGCCGCCCGAGGATCATCGGTATGTGGGTCGAGAGCAGTACACCTATAATCATACAGTTGCTCCGTGTATAAATAATGTGTACATATAAATATATGTATACCTTGCATGGCTGCGCGGAACAGCTCTTTAGCTCTGAATGTTTTGATCGCGTAAAAATTAGTTTGGCTCTTCTCTTTCCATTGCCGGAGCTATGGTCCCGGGTCGTGTCAAAATTTTACTACGCTGTACTGCAGCAGATTTCACGTTTTTAACGAATCAACGGCACTTAGGTGTATCGATTGAGTGTATGTTTTTAACAAATTTGTCCACTTTGTGCTTCACTTCGATATACCTTGCACTTACACCGAATAATTGAATTTTTCGCAACAGCTGTATTCTCGCTCGACAAAAAATTTTCATTATTCATGGACCGAATTTATATATTCTGGAATTTATATATATCCTAGTCCGCTGCAATTTCGAATTGACATGAATAATTACAAAAAGAAATTCACGAGGACTCGAGTGAGGATCAGGCCGTGTTGTATTTTATTATTAAGCTTTTAGTATTGGTGGAAATAATTAACTATTTCTACATCACGTATTACTATTATTATTGTGATTATTATTAATTACATTATTATTATGATTATTACAAGACCCATCAATTTTAGAGTTTGAAATACAACAACTGACATTGTTTAATAACACAGCATCATTAAAACTTCAGTCAAATTTAACTATGACTAGCTTTAATAAAATATTAAAACCGAATTACGAGCTCAAATGGAAAAAAAATAAAACTTTTTTTTGCGTAAAAATACGCGAATATTCGAGCTTTACGGCAAATTCATCATGTTAAAAAATTCATTAATTAGGTATTCCATAATTTTTTTAATCCATCCACAAAATTTATATTAAACAGCAGCTTAATCTAAAATCATTACTGGATCAAGTCTAGCTTCCATCATTTTTACAAATGGCATTAAAAAAGAAAAAAAAAATTTTTAGTACAAATAACACGTTCAGTGTGGTAAAACTCAAAAAATTCGCTAAGGGGTAAGATCCTTTTTACTAAAAGATTACTTTTTTCATTTGGTACAGTATCCCAGGATTGAATATTTCAATAATATATATAAGAGCTGAAACGAAGCGCCAAACAACAAAGAGACGAAGAAAAAAAACTACAGAGACGTGCACACAAAGGGAACGGGGCAACATTTCGCCATCATAAATTTTAACTGAAAATACAAAAACGAGCCCTCCATTCAGCTCAAAGCACCATTCCGCCTCGTGAAACTTTGCATGGCGAAATCTCCTCGTCCTTTGCTTGCTCTTACTATTATTTCATTTGCGCAGACTCTAGGTTAAAAAAAAAAAATGAAAAATGGCAAAGAAAGCTATAATATACCCTGCCTCATCAGACGTAAATATATCTACGTGGTTATAACATCATTTTTTTTACCCCAACACAGACACTAGTACCTACACAGAAAAAGGTTGAACACAAATGTAAAAATGAAACGAAAAATAGCTGGTTTTAATGTATAAAAACGCCTTTTCTTGTTGCCCCCTTCCTCACTATTTTTCACTGAATTGTCGAATGGGATCGGAAAACTCTAAAAAATTCTAAGATCTCAAGTAGTCATTGATTGTAGAGGCAGGCGCCAATTTTCGGTATCTCGCGATAGCTAGGGTTCACCGTGTGAGTTGAAAAGACTATTTTTATAAAAACCTGGAAATACCGAGCGAAGAAGTCTGGAGGCACCAGTAGATAGATATAGTCACACCTGCAGCGTATATGCACGTACCTGCTCTCATTTCGTCCGTTACGTCAGTGGTAAAAAAAAAAAAAAAAAAAAAACTTGAAATATCTCCCGTGATTGTTGCTTCAAGTGCAGGTACTCAAGTCCCTGTAAGCTGATAGGGGCGTGTTTGGCATTTTGCTTACAGGTGAATTAACAAGTATAGGTGCAGGTAGCGTTTGCCGATGAAATTCCTGTCGCCTCTTTACACGTACATACTATAAGTATATAATTATAGGCACTCCTCGGATAGATTTGTACGGAACAATGAATTGGGATACCACACCCCGAAGATACTTTTGTAAACGCCCATCGTACAGCGTGAAATATAACTTTGCCGAAAATTTTGGGTCTCACTCCCTTCCTTATACCCTAGATTTAACCATATGCACGCACCGCGATAGAACACATATTTTTACGCCATGGTCACATCTGCATTACACTCGCCGCACCACGAAATGAGCCATAAAAATAAGGAGTGGGCAAGAGAGAGAGCGACCGCGCACTCGATACAGCCGGCAACGAAGATTAGAGCGCATGTACGCCACGGAGCCGTACTCGTATGGGCCAGTATAGCGTATGTAACACTGCAGGTATTCGTTGTAAGTCTCCATCACGAATTTTGCGCTCTGGGACCGGTGTCAAAATAAAAATGAGCGGAAAAGAAAAAATTTATGGGGATCGAGTGTTGCAAATTGGTCGTCGCGAACGTTGTTTTATATTAGGAGTATGACCTTCATTTGTTCAGTACTTTTCACGCGGATGCAATGTATTATAGTCTTTCGGAACTTTCTTGGGATTTGAAAATGTACGCGGATTGATAGTTAGAGCAATGATGCGTAATTATAGCATCAGCTAAATAACCGGATGACACTTGGTAAAATTGCAGTAGGAGCGATTTCCAATCTTTCGTCCATTTAAACTAATGCTCCCCATTCACCAAGAACCGAGATATGGGGAAATGAAAAAAAGTTTTTTTTGCTTGTTAACCGAACCAAACTATAGTTAACAGAAAGGTTACACCTAACGTACATTACACAATTTGTGCCAGCCGAAACGTATCGGCTGACTTGAAACACGGAATTATTTTTTTCATCGCCCCATATCTCGGTTCTCGATGAATGGGGAGCATTAGTTTAAATGGACGAAAGATTGGAAATCGCTCCTACTGCAATTTTACCAAGTGTCATCCGGTTATTTTGCTGATGCTATAATTACGCATCATTGCTCTAACTATGAGCCATACTTTGAAGACTCCTTTTTTTTTCATTTTTTAAGGTAATTGTTACTTTCGAGTACCCATGACTTCTCGCGAATCAAATAAAACGCAAAACTATGTATTACAAGCCTCAGGCTCCCATTTCGAGCCTTCATAAGTACCGCTTGATAGTGACGATGTGATCTACGCAGATCAACCCTGAATGGGGTTGAGTTATCACTTGATGTAGAGCACAACAAAACGTAATAAGTCGTACAACAGGCCAGGGTACAAGATCTTTTTTTTTACCCCTTTTACTTCCTTATCAAAGCCATTAAAAACGCGTCTCGACTGTGCGCTCGCTGATTAATGGCGAAAAGACGAGGCTTTCGTATATTTTACGCTGGATTCTACCCCCACGTACGCTTGAAACTTCCCATGCACCTCTTGCCCCCCATCCCTTCAACTTTCAGCCCCTCTCTCTCTCTCTTTGGATTTTCATTTTACCACCATGCACACAGGCGCAAAGTGAGATGTATCAAAATATAGATGGCAGCCACAGGCGCAATTAACATTAGGACCTATTCCATATCCATGCATGCACGTATGTATGCGAAAGGCGTCACAAAATACATTTTACATAAATATGCTCTAAACGTATTATAATACACATCGTGCCTGAGAATTAATTGTGCAATTACTACGAGCTCCTTATACATCCTATACGTGCTTACTTATCGGGCTATCTATAATTTTGATGTTAAACGATCAAAAAATTTTGAAATGTCGAGTATTGGTATGTATAGGCTGCTTACCTAACGATTGCAGTGCCGCGGGCGGTGACATCACTCATAAGTGCAGGGCTGACGTCTGGATCTGGACTTTATCTGGCTCGTGGTGCTCCCAAGGGAATTCAAACGAGCGCGGAGACGCCTCCGCCTCCAGTCCCTCGCCCCACCTCGTCTCTTCGCATGTAGATTACCTCCGTCTTACTCCCTCTGCTCTTTCTTACGGGCTCGAGGTTTATCGAAGGTTACGTGGCCGTAAACCTGTACACCAAACACGCCAACAATGGTTAAAACTGTTGATTTTGAAATAAAAAAAATTTTTAGCATTATTTTGGCATTAGAAGCAAGTCTTTATTTGTATGAACGAGAAGGCAGGCAACATCAATGTAAGCGGGACGAGAGAAATCAATAAATAAAGAAAGAGTCTCTCTCCTTGAAAGCAAGTAAGTATTTATCTCTTGAGAGTTCCGAGTGATCGACAAATTATAAATCTGGTACTTCCTACGACGGACGTGTAGAGGTATGCATGCATACACACCTACATTATGTATAACATTGACGCGAAAGTTTCGCCACTTTATCGCACGATTAATTCTTCAAGCCATAAGCCGATGAGAAGGGTTTATTAGTTCGGCGGGGAAAGGTTTAGCTATAAAAATGAAAACTCGGTATAAATAAACTTAATCGGTATACCGTAGATGGAAACTTTGATTTATTTTTTATATGTATAACGACCCTTAAACAAATTATTATTATTATTATTTTTATTTTTATTTACTTATTTTTATTTTATTTGGTCTCTTGTTAATCCACGAAAGTTGTTGTATTTACCGTGAAATGTTTCAATTGATCAACATGCCACAAAAATCAAGAGCTACGCTTTCTCAAGTAAAAAAAAAAGAAAAAAAGAAAACCATTCTTAAACAACACTACTAATTGGCTCGATTTTGTACAAACTTTTTTAATCAAACAAGCTTTTCTCCCATCAGTGACTACATGCCATGCGTTTTCAATAAAGTTTACCAGACCCTAGCTCTCTTCTCAATTAATGCCGAGCTAAAGTTATAGAGAACAAAAAAAAAAGGAAAAGGAAGCGGCCCAAAGTGCAAACGCGCCCTCCCCAATTAAGCTATCCTACGCGAGAGTACACAAGTATGTATACGTATCGTATAGGTATATTATAGGTATAGGTACTCCAGACTCCCTATATACTCATTTTTCACCCGTGCAAGTTTAGAGGGTGAGCCGAGCTTCGGTGCAATTTAAATTTCGTCCACATCAGCCTCCCTCCTCCTCGACGTGCCTTTAGCTGTTGAACGCAGGGTAACGTATGGTATATACATAGGTAAGCTACGAAAAATATAGACGCGA
>NW_019379551.1:329740-343364 GCF_000648655.2 Copidosoma floridanum
GGCTGGACATTGTAAGTAATAAAATTAACTTTGTAACATAATATTTAAAAATTTTAACATTTTTTTACCATTATATTTATTTAAATTTTAGTAAACCGAGTTCAATGCGTTTTAAGTCACTTTAAAATTCTAACCCCATAGAATTGGTCTAAGAAAATAAGAAAACAAAAATAAAATTATTAGTCTTTAAAAACCTTACACTAATTAAAATATACATCACTAATTGGCCAAAGTACATGGTTTCCAGTAATTTTTTCGTTCAATTCCGCTCAGCTTTTATTGAGGGAGTTCTTTATTTCTCAGTCTGTTAGTTGATTAATGTGTCGATAGCTTGCGTTCAACATATAACAGTAAGACCTCTTTTTTATAATTTTTTACCTTCTAGTCTTACATCGAAAATATTTTATAATCCTCCTATCCTTTAATCCAAATCGCGGAAATTTCTTTGAAAAATTTTGTTATCAATGCATTTCTTTTGGTTATCCCATTTAGTTATTTTACAAATGATTTTTTTAAAGCAATAAAAGCTGCTCTACAGAATAGTTTGAATTTGTTTGATTCTTCATTATAAATTGGTTGAAAAAATAATATTTATTATACACTTATTAAAATTTAAAGTTACTTAAGCTGTTTACAATAATAAAATGATTATAAATAGATTAATTTTTGATTGGGGGATAGGGATCTTTCTGTCATGGTCTGGTGGTGGAAAGATATCTAAGAATTCTCTTGCGGACTTTAGTTGCTCCTCAGTATCTTTGATCCAAATCCTCTATCTGCGTACATCACCGCAACATAAACCAATAGCAGCGATGCCGTATTGTTTTATCTCATGCTTTTGTAACGTCTTATCTGTAATTTAAAGCAATAAATTACAAATATACGGTGGAATGTGTGTGGGCTATTGTGTGTAACAGTATAGTTATTACTTCAAATTATTTATCAATTAAAAATTTTTCTATATCGTCGTTGTGAGCAGTACCTTCTATTGGGTGTGTAAGTGTTTTTTCTAGATGTTTTTCAAGTGATAACTAAGTACCGTAAATTATTTTATCGCAAGTAAAGACAGTAGAAAGATAGTTGATAATCATATTCAAGTCTTATTTCTTATACAAAAGCTGCTACTTTTTCTAAATTACTTATTTCTGTTGAATTATTTATTTCTCATTCTTCTTCAAGTGAAAATAAATATCTAGAGAATAATACTTTATACTTGTTAAGTACAGAAAACTCAATACATAATTGTTTAAGTAAGAGTACTATTCTTTATAGTTAATAGCAAGAGTGTTACTTCCAGAGCAAAAATCGTTTTATACGATAAAATACGGACCACGATATTTATAACTAAAAAAATACGAAATAAACGAAGCCTTGTATAATATTTCGGCGTTTTACGCGAGACAAAAGTTCTTTACAATACCCACAATTACAAAGCGACGCTCACTTTAATTTTTAATGTTTAAGAAAATCGACCGAAGATATAAACAGCTACAGCAATGCAATTTCTGCATACTCTTTAATGATGCGTACCTCTTCGTGTTAAATATACAGAGTCACACCCAACGAATTTTCCACGACTATGCTGCTCGAGGAACATGTCGCATTAAACGTCATTTTTTATTTTTGAACTAATAGGTACGTATGACACATATCTACGGATTTCGTTATTAACGCAATCGTATCGATTGGACGTCAAAGGAGCACCTATAAGCGCCAGAGATGATGCTTTCCATGTGATTATTAAGATCAGATTCGCGCGTTGTCAAAAATATACCTACCATGTAGCACCGTAACGCAGGTACGCTCGTTTCAATTGGCGATAATGTAATTTTTAGCCGAGGAAAGACCACCGCGCGCACGCTTATACATGCATACAGTAGTAGACTATCGGTTGACTCCGATAACTTTTGAGCTATTCAACGAAACTTTGGGAAGCGAATAACAATAAATTTCTCATCGAAAAAGTTGAAGACTGTAGTAGCAACAGCGGCAGCTCCAATCACGCGGTTCTTCCATCCCCTCGCAGATTAAGCTCCCGTTAGCTGTCGATCTCCGCAGTAACCAACCTAATTTTCCCTCGCGCCCATCATCCACCGCGCTTTCTTTTTCTTTCCTTATTCCTTTCTTTCTTTCTTTCTTCTTAAATACTTTAATGCAGTTTATCCGAGGGGGAGAGAGCGAGAAAGACATAAGGCAGCGGGGAAGAGAAGAAAAAAAGGAAAAAAGCGAGGGAGAAAGTTTTACAGCAAGCTCCGCGCTCCGCTAGACCGTCTAATCGAAAGTCTCTCTTCCTTTGCCGGGCGGTAAAAAATAAAACGAGGGATAGATAGAGAAGCCGGCATACGTGTTTTTATACCTATAGGGTGTGGTGGTGAGCCAAGCGAAAGCTGAGGGAAGCAATTCGATTTTTCGTGATTTTTCTTTACCGAATTTCCGTAACTTTGAACGAGGGATCGGTGGTGGTAATCCCTGCATTCAAGGCACGATGATGCCTCGTACCTATGCGTCTTATTGTTATTGTTATTATTTATTTGCTTCCTAGATTTTAATTAACGACATAGTACAAGGAATACGAAACTTGCGGTATCATACATATTGTATATATATAGGAATGACCAATTTTGGCACTGTAAATGCGCGTTAAATAACGCATGTTTGTGGACACGTACGTTATTAAGGGGAATACTTAACTCGACCAAATCGAAAAGTCATTTACGCGCGTCAGGCTTCTTTCTCCTTATGGGGGTACACGTATTCTCGTACCTTTTTTTCCTATTTCTGGGTAAGTATGAGGTATTCTCGTATTCCCGTGGAGCTCGCGAGAGAAAGACGCGACTTGAAATCGAAATCGATTAGCCCCGCAGATCCGCGAAAAATCGTAAAAGACGCGACGAGGATGCCACTCGTACACCGACTTACCTACATCGAGTGCACGGAACACTAGAGAAGAGAATAGGTGCCGAGGAAAAAAAAAAAAAAAAAAAAAAAAAAGTGGAATTTCACCTCCAGCGCCAATAGCCGAGCGAAAGTGTGATAGGTTTTGCCCGACTCTTTTTTCTCGACTGTAGTCCCGATGCCTGCAGCAGTGCGCCTATGATGCATCTCTCTCTCTCTCTCTCCTAACTCGCTCGGTCTGTTTGAGGATTTTTCGATGTTGAAAAGGAAAGAGGAGGAGAAAAGTCACGTCTCTCGCCAAGAGAGATGGAGCGAAGGAATCACCGTAGCGCTGTTTCGTCTTGGGTTTTATCTCCCTCCCTCCTCTTCTTCTTGGCTTCATTTTCCTCTCTTTTTTTCCCGCTACCTCTGTTTTCTATATATACATTCTCCGAGCAAACAGCGGCTCACTGTGTCGGACCCGCGGGCGAACCACTCCTCCTTTTATTGCCCTCGTCCTTGTTTTTTGAATTCTAATTTTCTCCGTAGGTGCCCTCGGCTGCAAACATGTTTAAGCTTTGATTTCTCCGCATCTTTTTTCTTCTGCTTTTTCCTCTTGACTCAGTTTTTATATTTTTCCATTTACACACTTTTTCTCATCCCTGTATCCCGTACCTCGTTCTTATTTTAGCTTTTTCCTTGTGATCACGCGATTCGAGTTTGATCGGAAAGGAGGAATTCTCACAAGTTTCTGTATACAGTATAATTATACCTTCTGCTGGCTTCCAACGTAGAGCAACGGTTCATCATAAGACACTTAAAATAAATATTGTACGTATTTATTAATATGTACACTTGTACATGCACGGATGTTGCATTCAAGTGCAGATGAGCTTGAATTTTGCAAATAATTTTTCTCATCGGAGAATCATCTCGAGTAATCTCGTCGTCGTAATTGTATCAAATTTTAAATTCCCATCAGTCCTTCTCGGTAAGCTCAAACATTTGCTACTCATCTCTCTTTTTTTTCCTTTTCTTCTGTCACGATGATAAGGTCATTAGGGGATCGTATATTCAGATGGTCCCGACAAAAGGAATATCAAAGCCACCTGGTGGCCGCGACAAGCCCAGCAGGGACGAAGATGGGTTTAATCCCTCCCCGAGAAAAAGAGATTAGCTTATCATTGGTGCCAAGCCCGAGCAGGTACCCAAATATCCCGACGCTGGTTTTCAGATTTCGAGGCTTCAGCAAATCGATGGGCAGAAGCTTCGTTGAAACGTTGATCCCGTCCTGAGCTACTTGAGCAATCCTGGCATCGGACATCTTTGTTTTTGGCTATATAGATAGTTGTTTTGCTCACTAACCCATCTGTGTGCCTTACACATTAAATAAGCAATGTACAAACGAATCGGAAATGGGAAACGAAAACTTATGAAGTGTTCAACGCAAACTGTACGAGCGAAGAAAGAAAAAAAGGGTTACTTCAGTAAACTTATTTTTACATTGTTGTTACGAGGAAAAAGAAAATTGTGAGCTACAAAACGATCGAGTGCCGTAAACGAAGTACAAACAGGCATCTTGTGTGCAATTTTTAAGGCAGCATCAGCATCTGCCGAGAATTGTCTTAATGACGAAGTAAGTAGCGGGTCACCGAGCAGCAGCTTTTAATACAAAGTGAATGTCGCATTCTCTCGCTATTTTACTGTAGTTTTTTTTTTTTCTTTATTAAATGCGGCACCGATAAACTCGTTTCTTATCATTATGTATAAATAAATATATACACATCGAGAAGAAATATTCACTGAAATCTCGAGTTGTTCCTCTAGACGAAATTAATTGCAATCTAAATTTAATGCGATGCCTCTTAATTACGTTCTGCACCGTAATACCAAGAATATCAATATCAATTTCGCAATGTAATTGTTTTAAGGTAGAAGGATTCATTAAGAATTTATATGGCAAAAAATACGTGAGGTGCCTGTAGTGTTGTGCTGCTGCTATTGTTGCCTACTAATATGTTATTAATATTTATCTGTGATTTGTAAATTGTAAGAGCTATATCAGTGAAAAACGATGTCAATCAAGAATGACAATTTGATCGTTTATACGCTCGCGACAATAATCATGTCTCATCTGAGTTCTGGTGAAATAAAAATAAAATCGATACTAGCCCCTGCTCTGATATCAGACGTGTGTTGTTTTACTCCACGGAAACGAATGGAGTCGAATAATCATGACATTTGTTTGTTCGGCAACCAGACGCGGAGCTTTATTCCGAAAGAAAAAACTTTGCTTCTCGCGGAGTAATCGAGAGTCCGGCCCTCTCGTTTTGATTTACGAGAACATGATCCACTTTAATTCCAGTTGAGCAGAGGGAGACGTGATTTTTATTTTGCGATATTTTGCGTGTTCAACTCTGGTTGTGTGGAGTGAAGTGAAAAAATGTACGGCGCACAGGGAAGAAACCGAGCCCATTGTAAAAGACAGAGGGAGGGCTAGTGAAACGAAGGAAAAGTTGAGTCGACGTCCCGGAGATTCGAGCTACACCCGAACTTCGCTTTCCGGATGATTTGCGAGTTCACGTCAGTTTGATCTCGAGGGGCGGACTTTGGAGTAAGGTATATACCCATGCTTACTGCGCTCATTCGTTAACAAAGTTTTGAGTAACAAGACTTGAGAAAAAAAAAATTTGAATGTCAATGCACCGGAGATCCACTGTCGCAAAGTTAATGGGAAGCATTTTCGCCAAAAACTCGGAGCATGATGATTAAAAATTCGAGAACCCGATTTTGGGGGCATGGAATAACTTTGGGGTCAAGTGGTCTTTGTAAAAAAGTTGTGCTCGAAAAAAAGAAAAAAACAGTCGTAGGAGAGAGATAAAGAGAGAGGTAGCGGAACAGGAGACAACGGACAACCTGGAACTTGAAAAACTTGCGGAAGCAGGGGGGGGGGCGAGAATTCGAGAGAGAGGGCCAAAAGGACGGCGAACGGGATCCCAGAAGCCGCGGAGGAAGCAAAGCGCTTTTGAACTTGACGGGGGGTCAGGTTGCACCGAAAGGATTTTTTTTTTTTTTCTTTTACCTTCTTGTACTCTGTGTCCGTGAGCCCAGTGGTGGCGTTGGTACATTGTAACCTTGATCCCCGAGATGCGGACTTTTGAAGTGGATGACGGATCAAGATAAATCTCTTCTCCGCGTACCTACTTGCACTCTCTTTTCAAAGGGCTCAGCTATTACAACTGTATAGAATACAACTGGCCGATGAGTGAAAACCCCGTCGTGTTAAGTATTCAATTTCCATTTCCGCGCCAGTAGGTATATGATTTTTTCATAGGCAAAAAAGTCATTTTATTTAACAAAACATCGGTTGGTGGTGGTACGGCGACGACCCGCTCCGCATCAGATTAAAGCCCGCGAAACTGAGGCACCGCTCGTCATTTCGCCGGTGATCATTACGTACTTCGCAATATAGCCATTGTATGGCCCCATGCAGCACCAAAGCCTCTTTCTCTCGAAACGTACGGCAAGAGAGAGAAAGAAAAGACCAGAGAGTATTCGAAACGGGGCGGAAGCGATTCGACGAGAAACGAAGAATAGCCCGAGTTGAAGCACAGCGGACGGTCGAGTGGATGGGGGGGGGGAGGCGAACTTTCGTCGCGAAGGAGAAAACGAAATTGAAGGAAAATGGCACAGAGAGATTGCTCGAATGGAATACTTTCCGATTAATTAAAACTCATTTCGGTTCGACGAGGATTTGGGTATACACAATAGGCTATAGGTTTGATGTGCGCTTGGCACGAGGGAGTGCGATAGAAATGGCTTTTTCTACCTGCAATTATATAATTATGCCAAGTCGACTTTCCATCAGCTTCAACTCCACGAAAGACAAATAGTCCCGTACCCACAATGGAGTACCATTTTACCTATACGTATAAGACACACACACACACACACACACACACACACACACACACACACAGGTACAACCATACAGGTGGATACAGATGGAGAAAGAGAAAAGATGCACGTCCTGACGTTGTCTTCACTCATCTTCTCGTAGAAATTCCATGGGTAATATACAGTATATAGGTATGTAGGAGATAATGCAACACACAGGAGGTACCATTGAATATAATATCTACCAGCCAACTTTTGCACAAGTTATACTTTCTTGCTCCACCAGTGACTAAGTTTATTTTCGTTTGTTTTTTCAACCGCGACGCATACGAAAAGTTGGGTGCATTTGGCGCTCGCTGTTTGCAATGCCTGGCTGGAAAATTTACTTCTCCCCGCAGAGGAGCTTTCCGAACGGGAAAATGTCCGATGTCAGTGCTAAAAGATGGATCGTCCAGAAACCGAAGATAAATTCGTCAATTTATTTTTGTCCCGTAACAATACTTGTGCAGCATGGGTCCAAGGGTATAAGAATGAATAAAGTAGAAACAGACAAGTCTCGTCAGACAACTACTATTACCTTTTTTTTTCTTTTTCCCACTATCGAGTTTCACCAACTTTTAATCTTTGTGCTAGTGGGTATAATATATGTGTATACACCCGTTTCAACGACACCTCTAATTAAAAGCACCAAAAAATTATTTACATAATAATGAAATCGATGTCTCGGCCCCCCCGGTTCATTCGGAGGATAGTTATAATTATCTAGTAACAGCTATGTGACGGAACTTTCAATTTTCACCGAGTATATTAGACCAACACACGAGGATTGAAAAATGTGCATGTGCCAAGCATATTGAGATAAAGGAGGAGCATGAAAATAACAACAATTTATAGCTCACAATGGAGGACTAAATTTTTTTCTTTTTCTTTGTTTAAGGGCACCATGAAAATACTAAGTTTACCTAAAACAAATAAAAATACCTGTATGAATTCAGTAGGTACAATAATATATCTTTTTCCCCTTTGCATTTGTACAGTTGAGTAATTACTATAAAGTTTCCTCGATAGAGGTTATCAGATATAGGTGGGGCAAGTTGTAGCTAGCTATACGTACATGCAAATATCGATTTAAAATCAATCCACTTTGATAATTTTTCTTTTCCGTCGTGCCTGCAAAGAGAAAAATTCACCCCACAGTTGATACACAGTGTAAGCACGTGCAGAGGCCAAGAGTACGTCATCGTCGTCAGTTGTTGTCAGTGGTAAAGGGAACCGATGGGAGATAAAAAGAAATCACATCGGTATAGTATTACACATAACATCGCTGGCGTATCTATACACACACCTATCATACAAGTACACCTATGCCTCAACGTACAAGTATTTGATCGAGCTAAAAGTGAAGCAATTTTTCTCAATGCCTCGAGCAAAGGGAGGAGGAGCGACCCACCACTTGTAGAATCGAATAATAATGAACGAGTCATCTCCGCCCGAGGAGGATGGATGTACTATGGGGATACACATAGATAGACATACATGAGGGGAGAGCCGTCCCTCGTTATGTATATATATATAAAAGCGAATCACTTTAGCGACTCCCCGTCCGAATGTAATGCCTGTGGCGGTATATGTATACTTATAGGTGCACGCGAGCAAAAAGTGTAAGGAAAGGGCGAAAAGTTATATAAGTACATAGCGACGGGTGCCGCGGTAAATCAGAAGGAGGGGACTGCTTTCTCTCTTATCGCCCTCGTGCGTGTGGGAAAGAGTAAGAGAAAAATTGCGGGGTTATTGCAAGGCCAGCTGAGGAGATCAACGACGACCATCACCGCGAGTTGTTTATCTGCTCTCCCAGTCGTTTCTCTCTTTTCTCATAAGTGTATTCACGAGCAGTTTAAAAAGTCACGAGCAACAAAAATCAACTTGCCTGCCTACCCGTGCGTTGCACAATACTACCTATTATTGGCCGCGAAATTGAGTCCAAAACTATATGGCAGTCGTCGTTTCATTTATTCCGGCTTGAGTGACTAGTGATCTTTTTTTTTTTTTTTTTTCTTTAAAAAGTGATGATTCCCCCATTTATTATACTATTATTATTATTATTATTACTATAACATACACATCTGTTTGTGTGCATGTATATCGCGTTGCGAATAATATGTCTCCATGGAATAAGTATAGTATGCGCGATATCGTGTACATGTTACTTATGTATACTAGTGAGTCTGGGGTGAGGGTAAGTCGAAAACTCGTCGCCCCGGACGCGAACGCGCGAAATTAGTACTAATCTCCCGCAATTTTGTGAGGCGGCGGGAGCAGCTTCTGCTAACAGACTCCGACAAACTTCGGAATTGTCGGAGCTCGGAGCCGAAAGCCCGAGAAGCTGAACAACGGTGAGTAACCAACCTTGGCAAATTCCGAGCTCGGAAATACTGGAACGTCTCCAGCTCCTTTTGAACTGAGGGGGAGGGGGAAGTAGCAAAGACGACGACGACGGTCAGCCAAAGTGTGGGCTATGTATAATAGCACCAGAGAAATCCTGGGAAACATATTATATACCGTGCGTGCGGGCAGCTGCTTCGGAAATCGCCTAATGAGCTGGAAAAATCAAGTCGTCGCAGCCCTCCGCACCCTATACGACTGCGCATTGTATATATATATAGGTACACATATAATGTATATATCCCTTACTCTTACTCGACGCGCGCAACGCAAGTCTTTGGGGAGTTTCGGGGCGCAGAGCCATCCACCAACTGGCCAGTCGATCCCTTTTCTTTTTTATTTAGCCAACGACGACGACGACAAGTTCCTTTGGAGCGCCTAATTAACCATAAAAATAACGAGATTTCTGGGGTCCACCCGGGCTAACCTGCCGATACTGCATCATACGGGGTGTGTGTGTGTACAGCGCCAAGCCGGGCCCTCTTCCAAGAGCTGGCGCGGAAGATCGATATTTTATATAATATACGCGAGGGAGCTCGTCTGTGCTGCTGGTTGGCTGTTGGTGCGCAAGCGCCCCCCGATCTTCCCGATGTGTATGTGGCGCGTAAGCGAGGCGAGGGCACATTATAGGGATGCATGTTTACCTTATGTATCTTTTTTCCTTTTTTCCTCTCTTTTTTTGCATTTGGCTTCGACTTTTTTCACCCCGTGAATTATTTTACCGCCGCGGTAAATGTTTGATGCCTCGGGAGGAAGGACTTTCAAAGTAATTCAAGGGGTTAACACGATACGAGTGATTTCTTGCCTCTTGGTTTTCCATTGGACTACGGGACATTGAATTAGTTGAAACCCATTCAAACTAACGGCCCCTCGGCCGACTGTTGTCAATTTTTGTACATAAATCCCTCGGCGCGTACGTCCGCCCCGTTGGAGCAATCGGATACTTTGCTATATTATATGATGTTATCAAGCGATACGCGCAATTTCGATGCCACTAATTCGACTTGAAGAACTTTTTTCCTCATTTTTATTTTTACGGTAGAAATGAATGACGGTTGTTGGTTAATTTATTTATCGTTAATCGTGGCTTTGATGAAAAATGAGTAGGTACGCGAATCGTAACAGTAAAGGTGATAGGTACAAGTGTGGGGTTGATTCTTCATTTTTTATTTATTTATTTATTTTATTTTATTTTTTTGATAGGGGAGATAAGCCGACGTTGGCAAGAGCTGTTACATGTATGTATAGGTTGTGTACACGTAGAGGTCCTTAGAGGGAGAAAGAGAAAAGGTGTAGAGAGTAAGGAAAAAAGAGGAGGGAGGGCAACCGTACGTATACACGGCGCGACGCCTGGGCTCGTTTCGTACTTTCAAAAGCGAAAGCTCATGGCATCAGCAGCACCGGCGTATGGAGGGTTACCTACGTGCCCGGCTGCTGGCTCCTTCCACAGATTCGTCTCGTTACAGTTTGCATTGTGTCACTCCCCTGCGCGCGCGTGTGTACTTGTACGCCTAAAGCTCCGCTGATGCCGATTCACATTTCTCTCATCTCCACGCACGTGCCTTCTCTCCCCTCTTTCATTCTCCTCGATCCTCGTTTTCCCTTTTTTTTTTTTTTTTTTTTTTTTTTTTTTTTTTTTTNTTTCCACGACTATGCTGCTCGAGGAACATGTCGCATTAAACGTCATTTTTTATTTTTGAACTAATAGGTACGTATGACACATATCTACGGATTTCGTTATTAACGCAATCGTATCGATTGGACGTCAAAGGAGCACCTATAAGCGCCAGAGATGATGCTTTCCATGTGATTATTAAGATCAGATTCGCGCGTTGTCAAAAATATACCTACCATGTAGCACCGTAACGCAGGTACGCTCGTTTCAATTGGCGATAATGTAATTTTTAGCCGAGGAAAGACCACCGCGCGCACGCTTATACATGCATACAGTAGTAGACTATCGGTTGACTCCGATAACTTTTGAGCTATTCAACGAAACTTTGGGAAGCGAATAACAATAAATTTCTCATCGAAAAAGTTGAAGACTGTAGTAGCAACAGCGGCAGCTCCAATCACGCGGTTCTTCCATCCCCTCGCAGATTAAGCTCCCGTTAGCTGTCGATCTCCGCAGTAACCAACCTAATTTTCCCTCGCGCCCATCATCCACCGCGCTTTCTTTTTCTTTCCTTATTCCTTTCTTTCTTTCTTTCTTCTTAAATACTTTAATGCAGTTTATCCGAGGGGGAGAGAGCGAGAAAGACATAAGGCAGCGGGGAAGAGAAGAAAAAAAGGAAAAAAGCGAGGGAGAAAGTTTTACAGCAAGCTCCGCGCTCCGCTAGACCGTCTAATCGAAAGTCTCTCTTCCTTTGCCGGGCGGTAAAAAATAAAACGAGGGATAGATAGAGAAGCCGGCATACGTGTTTTTATACCTATAGGGTGTGGTGGTGAGCCAAGCGAAAGCTGAGGGAAGCAATTCGATTTTTCGTGATTTTTCTTTACCGAATTTCCGTAACTTTGAACGAGGGATCGGTGGTGGTAATCCCTGCATTCAAGGCACGATGATGCCTCGTACCTATGCGTCTTATTGTTATTGTTATTATTTATTTGCTTCCTAGATTTTAATTAACGACATAGTACAAGGAATACGAAACTTGCGGTATCATACATATTGTATATATATAGGAATGACCAATTTTGGCACTGTAAATGCGCGTTAAATAACGCATGTTTGTGGACACGTACGTTATTAAGGGGAATACTTAACTCGACCAAATCGAAAAGTCATTTACGCGCGTCAGGCTTCTTTCTCCTTATGGGGGTACACGTATTCTCGTACCTTTTTTTCCTATTTCTGGGTAAGTATGAGGTATTCTCGTATTCCCGTGGAGCTCGCGAGAGAAAGACGCGACTTGAAATCGAAATCGATTAGCCCCGCAGATCCGCGAAAAATCGTAAAAGACGCGACGAGGATGCCACTCGTACACCGACTTACCTACATCGAGTGCACGGAACACTAGAGAAGAGAATAGGTGCCGAGGAAAAAAAAAAAAAAAAAAAAAAATTGGTTAAACTCACAGTACTTTTGAACAACAGAAATGGAATTATTCGATAAGCTTGGCGATAAGAGCACCAAGGTGTTGAAAGGTGTTTTTTACACAAAAAGTATTACCTGTACTTATTACTGAGGCCATGGGTAAATTATGTGTGCCATTATAACCTATACCTATATATACGTGCGTATAGGCCAAAATAACAAATAAATCAACGTATAGGCATACCACCGGGACGGGAGAGCAGCAAAAGTCACGGAGGAGACGTTTGAGGAGAAGAAGCGCGTCTTCTTTCTTTCAAAGTTACATAATAGGCGCCCTAATGCTTGCGCATCCGAGCTCCGAAATAAAAGATGGGCGTGTGCGACGAAAGAAAGAAAGCGTCGCCGTTGCGAAATGAAAGAACCAGCTGGGAGACGGAATGAAAGGAACAAGGGAGGAGAATCGAGCTGAGGAATTGCGCGTGGGCGTGCACGTGCATGTACGTGTGATGTGTGGAGGGAGAAGGTCCCGACTCGGTGGTTGAGATATAGAGTAAACGAGCAGGAGCGAAAAAGTCGCCAGCAGCGTTGCACCAGAGTAGGTAAAGAAAAAAAAAAGTGGAGGGGAGCTCTTGTAAATAGGAATCTTTTGGCAAAGAGAGAGAAAGAGAGTGTATACGGGCATTTCATTAGGGGTGGGTGCTACGGAACGGCGCATTTTTAATAAGACTCTCTTGGTCTTTTCCCTCTCGTTATACCTACCTCTCGTACGCATTGCACGCGAGGGCCAAGCAAAAAAGTGAGACAGGGGTGAAAAAAGGACGCGCGCCCCCGCGTATATTAATATGTGTGCCTATACTTGTATGAGGTGTGCAGCGCCCAGTTTACGGGGGAACGACGATGCACAAAGTGGAGCTGTTTGCGAGTGCTCATAATACTTACAGTACGGCGAAATTGCTTTCGTTGTGTTTCAGCTCGTCGTTCAATTTTTTCCATGCATTTTCGAGAACGGCTGCGCGAGATACTTATGTTTACAGAGGCGCTTGTACTCCAAACAACAAACACACCTACAATTGTTGAACGTACTATAATGACAATAATAATAATAATAATAATAATAATAATAATAATAATATGTGTAGATAAGCATTGCAATCATCTGAGACTGACGTGAACTAAATAAGTTGCGCTATTGTATTTACTCGTAGTAGATGTATATACCTATACCTACGGCCAAGTTGCAAGCTGCGCGAAGGCACGAGCATAACAGATATGTTGATCTAAAGCAAGCCGACAACTGCAGTGGGCGCTATTGCTTTGGAAACCATTCGACGCTCCTCAGATACAGCTCTTACGATTGGTAAATTGTTCTTTTTTTTT
>NW_019379551.1:351259-371292 GCF_000648655.2 Copidosoma floridanum
TTTTTTTTTTTTTTTTTTTTTTTTTTTTTTTTTTTTTTTTTTTTTGTTTTTTCTCTCGAAGAGGACCTTTTGACTCTCTTCGCCAGCGTTTTTTTTTTCTTCTTGCTCTCTCGACTGCGTGCGCTAAATTAGAATGCCGAGAGAGAAGAAAATAAAGGAGAAGGGAGCGGAGAAAAAAAATATGCGGTTGGAAGCTCTCTCTTTTCTTTCCTTTCTACCTCAGTTCGATGGAGCGGAGCGCTACTGTATCTCCCCTCCCCCGTCGCTGCAGCCCCTCTCTCTCTATATATATAATATAGCCTCGCTCTCTCGGTGGAGTCTATTTGCGGAGGAGAAATATTGTAATCCGGACACTTGTCGTTGTTGTCGAGGGTTTTTGCTCGGCTGCATTTGCCCACAGCCACGGAGAGAAAGGGCAATGCAAATGAATCATTGATTGCACTGCCGTTGCTTGGCTTATGCGACTTTGGTTCGGTTGATCATTTCGAAACTAAATGACGAACAATTCTTTATAAAGGGGAAAAAACAAACAACTTACCCCAGCAAAAGAAGAACCTGCCTTTTGCCTTTTTTTTCTGCCTTAATTGATACAGTCCGCCGATTACGCAAGAAACTTCGTGGACCAACTCATCGTCAAACAAATCCACACAACTTTTTTTTTTTTTTTTTTTTTCATCCACTGACCTTCCGGGGGCGGGGATGCCCTCATAGCGGCAGCTTTTAGTCTTTATTAACAAATCCATCGACGAAGAAGACACGATTTCAATGACAAAGCATTAATCTTTCAATTAAAACAAATAGTCATAATCAGAGACTTTCTCTACACACTACTTTTAGTAGTCAAATATTTATGGTGATGTCAGTAAGCAGTAAAAACGATGTATCTCAACCAAGAAGTAAATAGTTATTAAAAAAAAAAAAAGTTGGGGTCACCGAATGATTAAAGTTACATTACATGTGGTAACTTGCCTCGCTCACCTTCGTAGATCGTGTCACATTCATAGTGACTCTTTGAAGCCCCGCGCGATTCATCGCTCTCGACAAACAAAAGGAGACGCCGGAAATCGCCTTGATGGCAACGCCATGGATTGAAGTAGATAGGATATTAGCAAAAGTTGGCAAAGAGAGGGGAGGGAAGGGGGGATCGATGCATTAGAAACTGAATATGTGAATTCAAGATGAAATGCTAATGACACCGTCCGATACCTACGTGGTCTTACGTTAGCGCACGCGGAGGAAGGATAGATTTGCTTTCGGCAAATAGTGGTCGCATCTGTAAAAACAGAGTTGAATCCGTTGGCGTGGCCACCCACCGAGCTTATCTTATCCATTAACTCGACAAACGTTTACTTCCAACGAACGATCGCAAACGATGCCGAAAGCCAATAGTTGGCCGTGCATGGGAGCTTTTGTTGAGCTCGCACTGACGCACCGATCGAACGTACAATATGATACCCAATAACCCCAAAACCCCTTAAAATTAAAAACAACGATCCAAACTTACGTATGGGTTACACTATTAATTTTCACTTGATTAACAAACAACAAAGCAATACAAAGGGTTTGAAATCACATTGAAACCTCGGACGCTTTGAGTTTTCGACTATCATTGTCACTTTGTTCCGAAAACTGGGGTAAAAAAAACTAAGTAAGTATACGGCACAATTGTAACTGATTTTCTTTTTCAAGATTATACCATGTTGAATATAACAGTGGTAGCTATGGTATCGCTTGTGTAAATAATATATGTATACTCATGAATTGCATGGACTTTTGTTTTCACAGCTAGTGCACCGGAGACGCGCCAGTGTCCCTACCTCGGGAAATTCACTGTAACCGGCGTAAACCGAAACAACAACGACGAAGACGCAGGCAGGGCGGCAAAGGGCCGCGGTGCCGACAGACAGGCCGCGGGAGACCGGCATGGCCAAGAGCGAGGTAGAATCGAGTTCGACGTGGAAAAGCGTCGGGGCAGCGTCCGGTACTTTGTGCACGAGCAGCAGGGTCGCAGAGCTAGGTCCGAGGTAGCCGAGCAGCGGCGCAACCAGGACGATCCCGAGGAAGATCGGCTGATCGAGGAGGAGCTGCTGATGCTGCTGCGCCGTACCGGTGAGTCCCCGATATTATGTATATCCGCTCCTCATTTACAAATGAATGACGCGAATGCAACTTACGCGTAGATTCCGTGGAGGACCGGTCGCGTCGACACGCGTCGCCGGAATTGGAATTACCGAGCGGCAGAGGAGGACCGGAGGCGACACCGGAAAAACCCACGAACGAGAGGGACTTGCCTGCAGCGGAGCCACCCCGGAGGAGGCGCTCCCATTACGAATTCTCCAGGTTGCTCGGCTTTCGAGATCTGGTGCGCCTCGATCGACAACTGCCAGATGAGGAGGTCGACGACGACGACGACGAGGAGGAGGGTGATGATTATCTGGTGTACGACGAGGGCGACCGGAGGAGGAGAAGGAAAAAGCGGGACGGGGGACCCGAGCAGCCGACCGGCAGCTGCGACTCTGAGATAACGACGCTGACCGTCGGCTGCTCGACTGCCGATCGAATGGAGTTTCAGAGCGACTGCGTTGACGAGGAATTCGTCACAGGTACCTACATTAATTGTGTACATAATTATAAGCCCATCTTTCTCCCGTGTGTTGCATCATTTTTATAAATCGGAAGGTATAGGTAGGTATTATAAAATATATAGTCGTAATCGAATCCAGCAGGCATCAATTAATCTTGGAAGTGGTTTTTTCAGAGGGGCTGTGCAGTCATTAAAAAAAACTTCATAAGTCATTCCGCAAGTCTTTCAAAGATTTCAGAAGTCTCCAAAAGACTTCAGAGTGCGCAGCCCCTCGGGTGTTTATTGAGTATAGTTGTTACTCTTTGAATGTCAATTGAGTCAATTAGTGTTGCAGCCCTTGTGGCCAATAATCTAACTTCCATACGTGCCTCTATACTCGTATATACCCATCAATACTTATCGCGTCCCTTTTCGCGAAAAGAAGACAACATCAGGAGTACAGCGGCTAGCTGAACTATCCGGGTAATTGGAAATTCGAAGCTAATCAACGGATGTTCCGAATAACTCAAGTTGCGCGTGCCAGACCCGCCTCCATGGCTCCGTTATTAATACGCGATGCTTCGCCAACTCTTGCGAATATCATTCCGCCCTTCACCGCTGCACCATGGGTATATATGTATATATGGGGGACACACACACACACACATGCACACACATATGTACCGCTGTATACTTATTATGTCTGTTGTATGTACATAAATACATAAGCAGATATACCTCACTGTTCTCATAAACATTCATAAACAAGTGCGTGTGTGTGCGTGTGTGGTTATAAATGCATGATACTTGATCGCAGCTGCCATCGATTGCACCTTTCCGAATAATTCGCCTGCATCGACTGCGTTCCGGGAAAAACCTCAAGCGACAAACACGTCGATCGGAATCCTTATAGCAATTTACCCGATGATGAATCAATTCGTACCCATACCCAATAAATTATATACCGCGTATACGTAAGTCAAAAATCCCAATTTGGCTTGACCTCCGGTACATAACATCTCCCTCTGGCCGCCTTATCTTGATATATTATATATTGCGATTACATTACTCTTTCTGAATTTGCAGCTTACTCGTGCCACGGGCGCTGGTTCGATGCCGAGGGTACACAGTTTGTGATAGCGACGCCACTGTCGCGTCGCGGCAGCCAGTCATCATCGTCCACATGGAGCGGCCCCGATGGCTCGAGGGCCCAGCCCTACAGGAACAGTCGCAGGCTATGCTTCATGTACCGCGAGAACGGGGGTGTCGTCAGTCTCACGGCCAGCCCGATAGCCTGTCAGAGGGGCGTCCCGCTCCCACCGCCTCTCCTCGCCTTCAACGCGACGAGTATCGGTTCGTTCTCTATATAAGTATAAGTCGTTGTCATTCACTACGTGGATCAGGCTCAATTGTGTTTGCATTTTTCCCACATAATTATAATGTATAATGTTATTGTGATGCGTGACGACGATTGCCCTGATCTGCGGAAACACAATTTATGATGGTTTATCTGTTTGGTGGCCTTGAAGCAAAATCAAAAACTCCATCTTTATCGTGAAAAATGACTGCTCGTCATTTTAATATAATCATAGCTTGGAACAGTGACGAAAGAGAGTTTAATAGAGATGGCTGCACTAGAGTCTCGATTATTATAATCATACTAATAATAATAATAATAATAATAATAATAATAATAATCAAGATACTAAGGATAATAATAATGNGAAAATCAGTTAGAAAATTGCAAGCTGATTAATTTTATTACGCGCCTATATACTATATATATTAATTGTAATTCGACGCAAAGCAAGCAATAAGCAATAACCGAGCGAGCAGGGATTATTATTGTAATCATACGATTGTATTATAATGTATACGTCACTTGTACGTTTTGTACATTGTTCATTGTCGCACGGTGTATGGAGATGGAAAAATACATAACAAGCTCCGCCGGAACGATTATCTTTATTCTAAAAGAATGGGTCCGATGTGTATGCATGGATGGAGTGGTTGAATTTTCGATACATCATTGTTTCTTTTTTTCTTTATTTTTCAACAATTACAACAAAACTATTTGGATGTGCGAGAATTCAGTGATGGCAAAAGGCGCGATATTATGTATTACGTCGAATGCTGCAGAGAAAAATTGTATTATAGTAAGATAAGCATTAATTAAATTTGTACCTAATAATAAGCGTGTAGAAAGTGAATAACTATTGAAAGTTAAGTGATAAGTTTTATGAAACGAGACATACTCATTTGATAGAACCGAGCACAGGCATCATGAAGAAAAAATAAAATAAAATAAAAAAAGATAGAAAAAGAAAAAAAATTAATGAAATTCCATGTAAGTAATACAACGCTCTGTTTTCTCATCACGAGTAAGGTTCAATTATAATTAAATAGTTGAATACAAAGTAGAAAAAATATTATTGTCCAAATCTTTTTTTTTCTCTCTAAATACATATTTATTGAAATAATAATAATCATAAATGGTAATGATAACAATTATGGAAAATCGTGGTAATTTATATATGGACATTGCTTGTAACTTTTGATTATTCCTCGGCTGCCGAGCGGAGCTCATTTGAGACTAAAAATCAAACGGTGCTACCAGAAGTTTTGCAAAATCCGTACTTGTACCACGGACTTTTTATAATTATATGTATGGTTAAAAATTAGCTCTGACTTTGTCCACCCATGGGCTTTTTTGACCACCCGTATGGAAGTCGATTTATGCGGTGGTCAAATACAATAAGTAACAGAGAGACGCGCCACGGTTGGCTAATTGTTGCAGGCCAGTGCATGGACGCCGCGAGTAGTCTGGACAACGGCCCGTTTCGACTGATCCTGCCGGCGATGCTGCTACTGTTACTAGCCGCAACGAGGTGATTCTAAATCCGCGGACAGGGCCGACGTTTCATGGCTGCCCCCGATGTGCACGAGAGAGGACACCTCGGGCGCTGTCCGGGAGGAGGAATAACTGCTTGCGATGGTTATTACGCGCGGGTAAGTTGCACCAGCGGCTCTGAGGTCTTTATAACGTATTTTAACGTTGTAACGTGACAAAAGCAACGAACGAGCGCTAGGCAATAAGTATATATACGTCCGCATCCGAGCTCGGAGGTGTGTCATGTAACTATATAGGTATGGATAGATTAGCCGTATCGTCGTCTCACAGCCTGCTGGGGTGGCATGATAATTTAAAAAAAGGTTCGTACAGCAGTGCAGAGGAGGGCTTGTAAGAAAAAAAGAAAAAAGAAAATCGAGGTGAAATTGAAAAAAAGAAGAAACAAAACATGCAGGGTGATGGGGAAGAAGGGATGAGCTAGCAGAGCGAGAAAGTATAGAGGTGGGAACCTTGATTTATTGTGTGTGTATGTGTGTGTGTGCTTCGGGCCGAACTTGGAAGGAGGTAGAGAAGAAGCGATGAGTTATGCCCTTAATCTGCGGCTGCGAGTTTTCTTGCCTCCATCAGGCTGCTGAGACTCGAGGCGAATCTATATTATATATATATATATATATATATACACACCTATATGAGGCAAGTGCACGGGCGCGAGAGGAAATAGTACCTACGAGATAATCTCGTTACGATAACGATATTGGAAAAGTGATACCCAACCGATGATGCAGTACATTCGTGACGTATAAACGCAAGTCTAGGCCAGTCGTCCCTTTTTGGCCCCCTGTACGTTCTAATGGACACTTTGGAGAAAAAAACGTCGACGCGATACCTGCACCCCCCATTCGGCAATATTGATCCATCTTTGCTCGAAAAAAAGCGATGCGTCTTCCGCTCCTCTTGTCCACTCAATTTATGCAATTTCGCAAAGACAGGTGTCCCCCGTCCTTTGAAACTATAAGTAATTGGTTCCGGCGATGAAATTCGCGACACTATACGATCGATTTGCGACACCTTCCCTTTGCCTCGCTGCACTCCCGTTTTCTTTTTTTCTCATTTTCACGAAGCTTTTAACCAGCATTACTTGCCGAAAGGAAAACCAATAACTGGGTCACTGGCCCGTTGCAGCCCCACAGGCACGCGTGCGTACGTATAATACGCGATTCTAATCAAACTTGTTATCCCGCGTCTTCCAATAATTACGCTTTAAATATCTCCTCCTCGAGCCTTCGAGCCCCGCGGCACTTTGGGTTCCAACCAGTACCTAATTGCTCAAAACCGCACTCGCTGGTGGTAACTGCTGCTTACGGATCCCGATACCGCGAAGGGGGGTGGACGAAAAAAAAAAAAAAAAAAAAAAAACACGACTGTGCGAAACATTGTAATGGAAATCTATCGTCATCGGTCGGTTACCTATACAAGTTGAGACCCAACAACCATGTACCCCCGTCTTCCTCCTCCTGTGTACTCACCAATTACTTGGATGGGACGGGGGCAGTCAAAGGGCTCCGGAGCTTCAAAGTGTCCATTAGATTTTTGAGACGGGCTGGGATGAGAAAAAAACAGAGAGAGAGAGAGAGAGAGAACTAGCTCTCCCCCCTGTTTTCTTGCACCTCCGGACAATGAGCGCGATGTGTAAATTGCTGTGACTGTGATTAATTTAGAGCTGCAGCGTTAGGTAGGTACCTGTACTCCAGTATCGGACAGTACTTGGTCGTCTCGATTATTTTTTATCTGTCGCTGCGATCTACGCGTAATACCTAACAACAATAATAATAATATTATTATTATTATTATAGGCGTAAAGTAGGCACCGCCGGAATATTGAGAAAATCAGTTAGAAAATTGCAAGCTGACAAATTGGAGCNTAACCTATCCCTGTTTTTCCTCCAAAACTTCAAAAAATAACATTAATCCATGAAATTTAACAAAATTCTTTGACAATACCTAATTATCTGGTGATTCGAGTAATTATTTAACCAATAAATTTTATACCCCATCAATTCAATTGTTTATTTTTATCATTACGTTTTCGTTTTGTGGATGTTAAGCCCGATGTAACGAAATGTGTTTGAAGATTGCACTGCAAAAAAAAAGGCCGATCTATTGAATCGTTTTACAAAACTTGAACATTGTCGGCGGAAAATCCAGCTCGATGCCCAACAACTTTGAACATGCTGAATCGGATTTCTTCGACTCTGATGACATGGCAGCGAATTCAGGTTACACATGATTTTAAACACAGGTAAGTGGTACTTGTTACCGACGCGGCGGCATTTTGCAAAACAATGATTCGGTGACAAGTGTTGTGAGCGGGATTCGCAAAAAAGTTCCTTGTAAGTGATGGTAATTGCTTTTTGAGTGAAATCGTATTTACGAACCGAGAGGTTTACGAGAGGCCGTAACGAGGTTCGTAAAGAAGCCTTTTCGAACAAGTTTTGTATACTTACTAATATTTTTCCGCCTGAGAACCAAAATCAAGTGGCGAAGGTGCTATTTTGAGGTTAGAAGGCGGAAAAAATTATTATCATCTGCATTAACCCATGACTCACACATGTAAATGTTTTGCTCGTTTCTGAGAACGTTTTCCGATTTTCCGACTGCATGAAAACATGGAAAAGCCATGCTACTTGATTTGTAAAAAAGTACGATTAGCGATTACCGACGTGTAGGTGCATATATAATATAATAGTTTACAGCGTATATATATACATATATATACACATCAAAGCAAGTACAAAACAGCATGCAGCGAGCACTAAAAAAAGTAATTGTTAGAAGATTAAGTATCGACCGGCATTTTCAGCTCGATAATATAATTTTTTACGATGACTGATAGCTTGCAAGTGCACGCGCTACTCTTGTAAAACATTGTGCGCCTGATGGTTATATTTATCGGAGTATATGATTATTCACCCGGTCAGAACCGCGTATTGTGTTACTGTTTGGTACATTTGTTACGATACTTGTACCCGTGCTTATTGCATACGTGCGAGGATTGCAATAAGCGGGTGACTTGTAGTTTTTGTTTTTTTATTCATCATCTGTATACTTGGATATCAATAACCCAAGCGTATTGTACATAAAATGCATACCATGTATTCGCATATTAATATTCATAAAATATACGTATCTATGCGCATACGGAGTCAAGTGTAATTAAATTGCAAAATAGCGTTTATTTATTTCTTTTTATTGTTAGCACAGCATGGAATGTAAACTGGAATGAAAATAAAATGAAATAAAATGAAAATTTTCGAAGCATCTTACGCAATCGAGATTGGTTTGATAAATATTATAGGTATGCGCATGTGGTACTTGTTCAATAATAAAATTTTTTTTTTTTTCGAGATAAAATCCCACCGCATCGCAAAAAAGAATTGCATAAGTAGATGTACTTGGATCAAAAGGAATCAAAACATCATTGCCAGCTGTTATACCTGTAAGCATAAAGGAGTCCCTGCACCATCTAAACACATGATATATGCCAGTGCTCCTGCTCCCGTGCGCTTGTAGAGTAGTGGGAGGGGAGCGTGCGGGGAGGGGGGGGGGAGCTACCGCGGTAACGAGTGCGGAATAATTTATAAAAGTCGACCGGCTTGGCGACGCTCTGGTCATTACCGCGATTGTCGTGTCCGTGCGAGCAAGACTCCCGTTCCGAAGAATACGAAGAAGATAGTGAAATATTATTATTTGTTTTTTTTTTTTTTTTTTTCCTCATTCATACATTCATTCATTCATTAATATTGTCCAGTCATAAGAGACTCGCGATCTCACAAAACACAGAAAAATTTGGCACTTAAGTTTATTGAATTGTTATCTTTTTGTCAGTCTGTGAAGTGAATTATCAAGATCAAGGTCATTGTCGTGATATACCTGTATAGGGTTAAAGATAATTAGTTTGACGTGTACTTAATTCATACCGCATCTACAGGCTTCGTCAGCTGTGTGTTATCGGTATCATCCGAATCGGTACATCATATATTATTATTATTATTATTTATCATTGTTATTGTTACCATACATACACACTTGGGTTTTTTTTATTAATCACTCGAATGGTATGAAATATAAAAGTAACTTGGTAACATACCTACACAGAAAATTGAGTTCGTAACATCATCAATGTTGAAGTACTTAAGGCCAGACCGGAGAGGAATAGAAGAAGGGACCGCGGCAGTTGCGGTGGCAATAACATTCAAACCAAATAGACGTGGACCTACGCACCTGCAGCAAACTTCTGACTGACGCGGCTCAGTCTACAAAGATTTTTTTTTTCATTATTTTTGCAGACCCTTTTCTCTACTCCACCAGAAAAAATTGTCAGCTCAAGCCCGAAGTCACTCGATCAAAGAACAGGTGTGTGTATGTGTATGTATGTAAATGTCCGATGTGGGAGTGACACGAAAAAAAAAAAAAAAAAAAAAAAAAAAAAAAAAAAAAAAAAAAATGTAAAATAATGAAAAATAATGAAAAAATTTTTGTACGAAACGAAAAGAAGAATAAAAGATGGGTATTGCTCAAGAAAGCCAACATTACTGCTATTTTGGCCACATCGTACGTAACATGAAGCAATCGCTATTAGAGCATAATAATAATATAATATAGAAAAAAAAAGTCTTTACTTGACGCCCCTATTGTATAGAGCCAATAATAATTATGCATCATCTCCCAATGCTTTGTTTATATTCTCCCGGTTGTACGGCCGTGCGTATGGACCGATTATAAGATGTAGGGTAAGTGCTTCGTTGACCGACGTGCTCACTTGTTTGTCAGATTTTTTCTCATTATTGAATTCGTATGATTTTTTTTTTTTAACCTTCTCATATCGAGGCAAGGACTCGCGAATAACACAAGTATAACTTGCCACAATTAAAATAGTTTGATTATTAATGAGAAATAAACCTAAAAATAACTATGGGAGATACCGTGCCTGCTACGATCATTAACACCACCGTTTCTTCCAGCACTGATGAAACACGCGTACTTTACTCTTACAGCTAAAATATGTGAAAAGTATTCTAATGTAGTTGAGAAACGCGCGGGATTCATTTGAATATAGGTAATGAGATGAAAATGTATTCCTATCCTTGGGCGAACACACGCTGGCACACGGAGGCTGAGGCAAAAAAATAAAATTAGAAAGAAAAAAAAACATTGCACACACGCGAATGCACAGAGAACAGAACAAATCGTTCAGTCGTTTTGAAACACGCGCGCTTTGACTTGATTATTATATATACTACGAAAGAAGAGCAAAACAAATTTCTCTCTCGATCGCATGCAGCAGGGAGGGAAAGAGGGGCAGGGTGACATGCGCGGAATAGGTAATAATGCGCGGAGCAACAAGAGAATTAAATCTTGAGCATTTGATGCGCATGCAAAGGAGCAGAGGGAGGGAGGGGGGCAAGGGAGGAGACTAGCGACACAAAAGAGATGCGCGTGCATATATATGGGTAGAAGCTTACTCGAAACATTTAAATTTAAAGAGTCGGGATGCGTGTGTTTGATGTACAGTACCTATCCCCTGTTGACTTGAAAATGGAAAAATCAGGCCTCGGAATTAAGAGTTTTGGCTCGTAGACAGAGATCGATCGGCTGCTGCTGTTCGCGACGACAACGACGCGTGATCTTTACACATCGGTATTAATTCGGAACTACGCATGTATACCGTTTTATATATGATATCGGAAATGGAACAAAAATTGTTCAAGTACCACCTTATCCATCGGTAAGATGACAATTGAAACGAAAAAACTCTAAAAAATACATGCAATGTGAACCCACACGATTATACTGTTCAATACATTTTACACCAGTAATTACTATTATTCCAATGATTATACGTAAGTAGGTAATGATTAGTTGTGATGCATGCCATCAGGTGCAATATATGAGGAAATCCACAAAAAAAGTCTCGTTTCATCCCCTACTTACAATTTAATAACAAAAATTTTTTTTAGACACACCTTCGAAATAGGACTGATTTTTCTCGTAACGTCATGTACTGTGGGGAAAAAAAAATTTTTTTTTTGAACACGGGTTTCGGTGAGGGTGACACCCTTTTTCCGCAATTCATACATGTTAAAATTATATCCATACGTATCATCTATAGATACAAGCACCAATAGNGAGTTTTCAATGTCTATTTTTACGGGTTGTAAACACCTCCATCCGTTTACTGTTATGACACTTTGACGTTTAAAATAAAATATTCGAGTATATATTTGTAAATCGTGGGTAACTATATAAAAGCGAATTTTACAACCGTTGATTGCGAGACGTTTGTCGATTTTTTGACCGAAAAGAAAATTGAACGGATCTACAGCGATAAGAAAGCGATCCCGATGTTTTCTAAAGCGTAATCTCAGTTGGTAGTGCATCCCATACCAGCGGCGCACATAATATTAGTGAACGCCGGTGACGCGCCATCCACTTGAGTAAGTACTTATTAGACAAATGAATTAAAAGTATAAGGCGGCTACTACGGCCCATGGGCCCATTTGCTCGTGTGACCCGCGACCCTGTACCACGTTAATGTTATATGTATATGTGGGCCAAGGTGTACGAGTCCGTAGGTCGACAGACCAATGTATAATATGTTATGTTACGTACCTGATACCCATTACGCGTCACTGCACGAATCATTTAATCGCGTTTAATAATACTGACGAGATGACGCGACGAACGATGAACGCGCAACCAAGCAGTTGGTCATAATCTCCAGTGCAGGAGTAAAAAGAAAAAAAAGGAAAAAAAAAGACAAAGTACTCGATCCAACTATTTGATGTTATCTGTTTTATCGCGCGGTAATAGATAAACAAAATCAATCTCGTTGTTAACGAGGATAAAAGGTAATCGCGCATATGTTATTGCTACAGATAATCATGAGCTGGCTCATACAGGCTGTACATCAAAATATTATTTATTGTTTACTTTGTTCGATTCCGTACACGATACTTTACCTTAAACACCTCGTATCTCGTATTAACTGATTTCGCGCCCCATTTGGTATAGGAAAAATTTTACTACATCTCGTCGGAATGTTTTTGCGACAGCTGGCTTAAAAAATCTGTTCATGCCGAGATTGCCGATTAAGTATCTGCGTCACTTATCGCTTTAACGATTTTTGAGGGTGATACGGTGATTAAATCGTTGAAATTCTCGTCCCAATACGGGCTTTCTTCAACTTTACATCTACACTACTTATCGAGCGAAGCTAGCGTTATTTGGCAAGAAAGTCATCTTGAAAAATTAATCCCAAGGTAACCGATATAAATGGCTTGTACTTATCGTGGAAAATTTCAACACAAGATTACAAATTACTTTTTCGAGATAATTTCGTCCCAGCTGGACCCAACACAATACGTTTCGCACCACCCCTATGCATCAAATGAGAATACTTATACCATTTGCACAACGCGTACTTGTATAAATATACAGCATCCGATCAGAAACGAGGGAAATGAGGATTGGGCGCGATAATAATTGAATCATTCGAAACCTCGCGCGATTCCCGTGGCATCGTTCCGTATTATATGGGTGTGTGTATAAGCGATAACGACCGAGAAAGCCGCGCTTCCCTTTCCACCTCGTGCACGTCACACGGCAGGCACTCCCCCTCCGAACATGGTGTGTATATATCACGCATAAGTTATTGCGGACCTCGAGAGAGAGAAGCCCCATCTGATTTTCCTGCGCGTAATTATGAAGCCGGCAAGCGTAAAAAATCGCTGCCCCCTTGCCACCCGGGGAGAATTAACTTGGCTCGTTGGAGTTTCGGAGTAGTACCTTTAGGGGCTACGCTGTACGCGCTGTAGGGGCTACGAAAATCAAGTTCGAGCGTGCGTTGCTTCGCGTAATTAATAACAGCTACACCTATATATTATAATTATACACCCCTACGTGACGTTTTTAATTCTGGACTCGGAGTTTAGGTATAAATNATCCTTCCTAACTCGTTTTATGTCTGACCAAATTTCATTAGTAATTGTTATCTCAATATTATTACCTTTTTTTTGCATGCTATGCTTTGTTACTTTTTGCTAATAATTTTTATGTTTTCTTTATACGTTCCAGCGGTCCGCGATACCCGCGGTGTCGATTATGTAATAAGCAAGTGCTGTATCACTCTGGCATTGAATTTCCCCAAAGTGAATACCTACGCAGACATTAATCATGAATTTCCCCTGCAGCGTAGCTGCTGAACAGAGCCGGCCGACGCGACGCCAGAGTCGTTAGCCCCCGCATTAGCGCCAGCTCTCTCTCTCTCTCTTTAAATACCTTATTGCTGCTGCATGCGGCTGCTTCTTGCAAAATATATATTTGTGGATCTCGATGTCAGGCGCAGCCGCGTGAATAATATGTTTGTATTTTTGCCTACACCTCTACATACGCTCACACCTATACGGATATAAATATATACAAACGAGCGCTATGCGGTAAATATTTATACGTGGTACATTATAGCCCGAGCATCGCATAAATAATCCGTGGGGAGCGCAGGGGGGAAAAAAAACGACGCAATCTCGGAAGTGAGAAAAATTTTCAGCGCGACCAGGCAGCGCTTAATCAGGTGCTGGTAGACATCACGGGAAACGCGTGGATTTATTTCGTACTCAACCCTCTCTCTCTTTTTTTTTTTTTTTTTTTTTTTTTTTTTTTTTTTTTTTTTTTTTTTTTTTTTTNCTCGTAACGTCATGTACTGTGGGGAAAAAAAAATTTTTTTTTTGAACACGGGTTTCGGTGAGGGTGACACCCTTTTTCCGCAATTCATACATGTTAAAATTATATCCATACGTATCATCTATAGATACAAGCACCAATAGAATTATGTACAAGTATTATAAAAATGCGGAGGTGGGTACTTACACAGCTACTGACTCTCCTCAATAACCGGTCTACCCTCTGAGAACCAAATCAAATATTTATCCCGTGGCGCGTGTAGCCCCCAACAACCAAATACAAAACAATAACAAGCGAAATTTCTATTTTCTGCAGCATTATTCCGCCACGTCATATCTCGTCAAAATCTCAACGCGTCCGCACGTAGCATTTAATAAGCGCGACGGGCACCGAGAGAGGAAAAACACATATGTATATATTATAGCAGCAGAACCACCACCGTATCCCGAAACCAGCCCTTCTCCCACCCTACCCGCATAGCGCGCTACTATACTCGGTATAGTATATGTTGGTACAAACCTACCTATGCATAGGATATATATATATGGACCGAGTGAAGAGGAGGTGCAGGAGCGCAGTAGTTCCAAAGGTAGAAGAAGATATATACATAATTATATTGTATAGATAGAGGGAATTAAGAGAATTGCAGTGGCACCACCTCCACGACAAATCTTCATTATCACGACGCACGCGTGCGAAATAGCATCAACGTACCCGCACGAGCGTGTATCTGCGTATATGCATACTTATACATGCGTGTGAACGCGCGAGCTCGTACGTGTGTATATATATGGACTGCACCAACGGCCGGACCGTCTCTTAATTGCTAATAATTACGAGTGCGCCGCGACTGCCAAAATCCAGGGGCTCATAAAAGAGAAGCTGGGGCCCGCAAACGCTGCGTGCGTATTATATTAGGTAGAACCATGTCCCCTTCCCTCGTCAATGAGCGCGAGATTGATGCAATCGTCCAGCGTAATCCCGGCAATTTGGCTCGGCTGCGCTATGCGCGACACAATGGCCTCCGCGTAGATTATACACAACATATAGTATAAGCATCGAGGGGCCATTGATATGGGGCACCCTACGTGTGTACATATATGTATGCTTACAGTGCAATTTGTACGAGGGAAACCTTCCTGATAGATAACACCGGGATTATGATGAATTGTTTTTCTTTTTTTGAAGAATCGTAATTGATATATTATACACCCATCTATAGATTCGATTTCGAGAATATTCGGGATTATTGGACGATGCAATTTTTTATACCTACGGCAAATCGGTCATTAACATTTACGCTAATATTTATATTAAAATCGCTCAAATGGTCAATCATAATTTCGGAGCAGGAAAACAAATACACCTGCCATTTTCCATGTGTCGTTTTTTACACTTGAGTGCATCACTTAGTTTATTAATTTCACTTTTCTCTGGTTGGGTACACAAAGAAAAAATTTTTTATTCCAGAAGAAGGAAGGGAGCTGATTTTGTTGTTGTGCTTACGTATAAATGAAATGTATAACCATCAACATGTACATCACATATATATATATATACATACGCAGTAGCAAAACGATAGGCCGTACTCGAATGTCAAGGACCGTATTTTTTATGTATATATATATATATTATAGCCGCGGCATCTGATCCTTCTCTTCCTCGCGAGGTCGCGTTTTTGTGACGATGGTGCAGTCCTTATACGTAGGATACATATACCTACACACGAGCAAATGAGAAAGAGAGAGAACAGCAGCAGCCAATGGAAAATACATAGGTATAGTTATGGCATTTCGGAACGAGGCAATTTTCTAAATTACTGCGGCTGTTGGCGGGTATTCATCATAATTTCGAACCAGGGCCTCCAACGAATACTCACACGGCTGCGGTAAGCGTATATTATAAGTATAGGTGCACGAGCCCTTGTTTTCTTTCCGTTGGTCGCCCAAGTATAATCACGTGGGCAAATAAAATTTCAGCGATAATCTGGAAATGAGCAACAAATTTCACTCGCCCCTCGTGTGTTTTCCGCACGACCGTTACTTATATAGTTATGCTAATAACACTTTTACTCCCAACAATATTAACACCGTATACATGTACATTCGTATGAGGTATTGCGTTCTTTATCATTCATACGTCATTTAGGTACTTACACCCCGCGTACCTATCCGGCTGCATCATCAGGTCTTATTTATAAATGTGATGTTTATTAATTACGGCGGCCATGATAATGAAGAAGCGTACGATCATCACTAGCGTCAAGTTCGAAGAAGTACTCGCTCAAACGGGTAGTGGTGTAGCCCGTTTGACACTGCACCTAATTATTGATACAATGAGCGCAACGAGCTTGGGTATTACTGATTTACCTATATACTCTGGTGCCACTGTCGCTACTCTATACGTGCTCATTATGATCGAGTTACGTATACCTATGTTACGTTGATGCTACAGATTTTGTAAAATCTATCGTGAGATTTGTTGCATGAGTTTTCGTCATCTCGAAATTACATATCTCTTCTCTCTTTTGTCATTTGACATACGTCAATACAAATTACTTGCTTTAACGTCATTCTGCAGGAATTGTCTATTTTATACGTACCTCCGCCAATAAGGTAAAAAAAAAAATGCCAGCTACTAAACATGCAGTAGTCCCTGAAGTTACGCTATCGGTATTTCATATACATTGTTGTAATGATTTTGCAGAAAAAAAAAAATTGTTTGTTATTTGTATTAAATTTATTTTATTGCTTTCAAATGAGCAAATTGTTCTAAAACGATGGGAGTAAATACAAAAATAACAAATGTTTCGAATCGTAAGAGGTGGTGGTGAAACGATCTTAAAATTGGTATAGGCATACACTGAATCGCGCGTACATATGTTTAAATTTAAATTAGTACATCCTTTATTCATCATAATTTGAGTTTAAAAAAAAAAAAAAAACGTTGTATTCATCGACTGAAGATCGCATGATTTTTAAAGACCGAATCGCATGATACTTTTGCATGAATAAAAGAAAAAAAAAAATGGTGTGCGAAAAATTTCTTACAATATTAGCTGATGGATACTTTGACTCTATGACAAATAATCCCAAGACGTTACCAAAAAAATTATAACTTTCCCTCGGCCATTACACAAGTAGTGCAATTTGATCGATCAGGTATAGGTGATTCCGGATACACCATATTATTATACCTCATTTTCTCTGTCCCCGGTGATAATTGGTTATACGTATTGATAATACATTATACGCCAACACCGGAGATTCTCACGCTGCAAGACGTTCATGGATATACCGTTATTGACAGCTGCTTTGCTGCCTTGTTCACTTGAACGGGAGGTCAAAGGCACGCCCTCGATCTAAAGGCTATTGAGAGTATAAAACTGTTGCAGGTGCGTTCAAGTGGAGGAAAAAAAAAAAAAAAAAAAAAACCCGATCTTCCTTTTACTGATGAAACCGTGTCAGCCTCGTCGCTTCCAGTTAGGTCGCTTCTTCGTGCCTTCTCTTTGCCATACTTATTACCTACACCTACGTACACTCAGTTTGACGCCCCTAAACGTCATTGCGTTTTCCCAAAAAATCGACAGATAGTAATCCATTACATTACCTGCACAAGAGCTTCTGTGGTTTATTGGGATAAGCTGTAGGGCGCACGTCACGAGCTTTGTAAGTGTAATTTTAAAAAATGTACCATTTTCCCTCTCTCTCTCTCTCCTTTGATTGCTTTTATTATATTAGGCTCAATACTAGAGGGATTACTCAAAGACTTTAAAAAACTCGTCGTCGTTAATTAGCTCATCGTTAATGAATTTCTTCATTGGGAGGGATAAAGTTGTCAGTGAGTTATACATTTTTAAACGTACGAAACCTTCTTTCGGAAATATTTACGCTCACAAGAATTTCTACTTAAACGTGTCCATGGGATGATAAAAACTTTGAGGACCGATACGTCATGTACCCCTACTTGTTGTTTTATGTTTGCAAACGATACTTGCAGACACTTGTCATTTGAAAAGTAAATACATCGGGTTACTGATCTAAAACCCGGAAATTGAACTGCCATACTTGAGTTTATCTAAATACTTATGTATAGGTATTTTTCTGTTTCACAAATAAGTATCTTCCCATTGCAGGTAAAATTCAATTTTTACCTTTTTGTCCTACCTTTCGTTCCATTTTTTTAATCAATACTGTGATTTTTTTTACGAAACGCAAGTTTTTTTTTTTTTGCTTTATAAATTAAAAGTGAGCACGGCGGTCGAAGAAACTTAGAATTAAACATGCATAAAGTGACAAACTTTTGTAATGTATATTAAAACGAAAATTCTTATTGTGATGATGATGACTGCCTGCGCAAATAAATACAATTATATATAAATAAATAAAGAGGAATGAAGAAATAGTGAATGCCAGTGAGACGAAAAAACTAGTTGAAGTAGTACACAAAAGTAGGTAAAAAAAAAAAATCAATAAAAAGAGTAAGAAAAAAGCATAATGTTACATACAAACATCTCACTTGGATAACATGTAAAAAGCAATAGTCATGCATGAGTCGGTGAGTCTTGCAGAGCGATAAGACGATGAAATATGTGTGTAAGCTACCTGTGCCTTAAAAAAAAAAAAAAACTATATAAATGGCTTGAAAAATAAAGCAAAGAGGAGACCTTGAACACGTGTTTTGCAGGGTTGTGGACGTCCCCCGTGCCCGAAAATCCTCCCGTGAGTGGTCGCGAGAGCAGCTTGTACTTGCCAAAAGTTTGACTCAAGTCTCCCGATATTCCCAGTAACTCTGGATTTCTAAAATAAAGAAAAAAGCGGGGGACCGCGTTACACGATATCTGCGTTTCCTTCTAAATGCTTCGCGGGAAGGAAAAGCCACAGAAAAATTAAGGTAAAATTAGGACACAAAGAGCTCAATTACCCTGAAAAGGGTAAATCAAAATTTTTAAATCATATTTCAATGGGTTGTCCCAGTTTTGCCGTATTAATTTTGTGGTAAACAAAGAGTACCGTGTAATTCGCATCTGTCGAGTATTATTATTCATAAAATGTGAAAAAATGAATGTTGTACCTTTAAATAGCTGTATGAATAGCTAGAAAAATGTATAAGAAAAAAAAAAAAAAAAATTTCTGTGCGGATCGGTCGAGGGAAAAAGCTAGTAATCAAAGAGGCGCTCACCCTCTGACGAATTTGTCGATGGTCGGCGGGGCCGTGGAATCGAGTCTGAATGCCCTCGCGTAGAAGTAGCAGTAATCCGTCATGTCTCGAGGCCCAACAAACTCCTCGGTTCATCCCGAACGCTTTACCTCGTGCTGGGTATAAAATCGTCATCTCTGGTTTGGCCCCCCCCTATATACGCGAACGAGCAAGCCTCGCTATGGGGGAGACTAAATTTAGACGGGGTCCTCTCTGTAACTTCGTTTGGAGGCGTAAAAGTCAAGTTTGCTCTTTTATCCCACCACCCCAAGTACAGCACAAATTAATGACAAGACGTGATTAAATTTTTCTTTGTCGATGACTTTATTGATTTTGTCATACATAAGGTGCTTGTACACTATTTCCATAAAATGTGTCCATGAATATAGGTAAAATAAAATAAAAAAGACTTGCATTATTTTTGCTCACTTGTCCGTCAGCCTGTGTTTTTTTTCTTTTTCTTTTTTTTTATATAATACTCGAAAAGAGCATTCGCGCATGAATTTAAAAACATTGTTTTCGATTTAATGTCTTGTAGAAAATAATCAGGTTTTTAGTTTTTTTTTACCTGCCGAATGAATTTAATACCAGTTACAAACAGTATTTTGTACATGGGCTTCGTGAGAGAAGTAAGAGTGACGTATCTTTGACGTGACTTGGTAGATTTTTTATGTAATTTAA
>NW_019379551.1:373079-392604 GCF_000648655.2 Copidosoma floridanum
AGAGTTTTAAAGACACCTAGAGACAATGACATGTTAAAATGTTCATTAGTAAAACAGGTTTAAATATGATACTTTATTTAAAATTTATAAGAAAGTTGTATACCAATTGTGTAAAAAACTGTAACTCGTTAAAAAAAATTTTTTTTGAATCGATAGCCTCAATATCTTATGCAAGTTATACAAGTACACAAATTAGTGTAATACAACCAAATAGTTTTAGAAATAAAGGAGTGCCACAATTCTTAGTAAATGATGTAGTTAATTTTGTTGCATAATTATAAACAAGTATGTTTATTGAGAATGACTCGCATGACAGTGAAAAATCTTCTGAGAAAAATACAGAACCACCAGTTTATGACCTACCAAGGAACAGATTACGATATGTTATAACTGAAAAAGACTCAACCATTGACATAGATACTGACATGGTAGACACCAACATCAAAGTTGTAGTCATACACATTTATTCCAATGGAGATGTAGATGTTGACGTATTTTATGATATAACTAACATTTAAAAAAATGAACATCATGAAGAAATGACTTATAATTTTACGTACCAAAGAGTACAGAATCTAACAGAAATACTTTATTGAAGTCCACGTAAATAGTTAAGCAAGACTATAGAAAATATAAGACTAGAACAAGCAAAACAAAACAAGCAAGCAAAACAAAAGTACCTGACTTAAAACAGATAACAGAAGAACGCATTCAGAAAACTTGTTTGAAGATAACACAACCTTAAAGAACCAAAATAGAACAAAATTAATCAATTAAAGTACTGCACTAAAATTAAGTGCTGCTATTAGACGTTTAACCTTTTTTACTCATAAATTGATACAAAAACCACATAAGAAAGTATTCCTAAATCTGAGGGATAGTAGCAATGATGATGACTCCCAACCTAAGCTGAAGCAAATAAATTACTATATCACTATCGGACATTGTCTCTTGTATAAAATAGACAGCACAGTACATTTAAAAAATAAGAAAAGCCAGCCAGTCACATCTACCCCAAGACTATTGAGGGCAATAGGTGCCCTTGACTTTGAATTTGGAAACATTATTAAAAACAATCAAAAAGACACCTTCAAAAATTACCACATGTTATGAGAAAATTGATTTAGAAAAAAAAAATGGTCATACAAGCACTGCATACACCTTATTCTTTGAAGAGTATGAGTTAAAAAATGAAACTGATTGGAATGTGAGAGAACGAATTTTTTGGTCTAGAATAAGGGATAATAACACATTTGATCTTGAATTCCTGCTCCTTAATCTTTCTTGGTATTTAAGAAATCTTGATTCATCAGTGGGATTTCAGTGACTACACAAATAACTCTAGTAGTGAATATGAAATAAGTAATATGGAAATAACGGAAGATTTAGAAAAAACCAATCATATACCCAGCATGTCGTTCCCAGGTGTATATGGGGACCTCAGCACCAATCTAAGAAGAGGGGTGTGATGTCAAACACTGGTGCACCATACTTCCCAATGCTACTTTATTTTTTACTGTCTACTTTGAGCATAATCAGCTCACTTTATATGTATGGAAGTTGATACGTATGTACATTATAAAAGTGTCACAACACACGTGCATAACGCAATTTAAGTGCAACCACGTATAAACAAACTCAACAGCCGAATATTGTGAAATTAAATATACCCTTCACTAAAATAGTGCACCATACTATCTAGCCTCCATTCGTTAGTACCCTGTACCTTGAAAATGACGCGATGGACATACTTGCTGTAAATACCAGTTAAATGTTAACCTTACTAAATCAGAATGCAGATCTTTACCCTTTAAACGAGCCATGGCTAAATGTATGTAATTTTTTGCTAACCTTAATTAAGCTAGATATTATGCCCCCTACCGCACTAATAAATAACATTGAAGAGAGAAGCCAAAACTGACTAAAATCCTCTAAAAGTCTCTCACTAAATAGATTGCTTTTTGTCGTTTAAGTAGAGACGTGCTTTGTTGTTCGATATTATTTACAGCATAACATTGTAAGAACCAACTGATAGGCCAGAAAGTGTGATTCACGAGCAGCATATATTTCCTACTTACTTTTTACTTTTGGAAAAGAGGACGTGGAAAAATGATAACAGCAAGATAAGCAAGTATACAAGTAACGAGAAACGTTAATTTCCCTTTATTGATACAATAAAAAATAGACGTGGGAGAAGTAGATTTCGTGTATTTCTCACAACGAGTCAAGATAAAAATCTCCAACACCCAACTAATCCTATCAGACCATAAGTCATGAGAAAGCTTCAAATTTCTCTCACTGAAGCCTCCATGGTGACAGCAGTCACGGTGATAAATGTGTGTAGAAAAAACAGCCCGCACTCGTAGCACAAGCAGTTTTTATCAGGCTCCTATGTTAAGTGCCTCTACTAAATATATAGAGCCTTGCCAATTCACTGCAGACGTGGCACCAAACTGTGTTATTTTTCTAGCTAAAATAAACGTAAGTTTGCAAAGACTGTAAAAACTATCTTAAAATTACTCAAAAAACGTGAAGCACAAATATTCAGTGTATGTGATCGTAGTACTTTTGCTCAACTGTACAAAAATGCCATTAATCTAGGCAACATCAGCGTCTGATGTAAGCTGGCGCGAACTAATACTACTAGCGTCGTTTCTAGATGAACGGAGACCGCAGCCGTTAAGATAATTAATAACTGGAGAAAATTTAAAGATGAACAGCTTAAAAGTCCTTAAACAATAGTTTTTATGTATTCAGACTATTACAAGTAATTATTTGCAACGTTTATGTACGCTTATCTACTGAGTACTACAGTAAGAGCTGTTGTTATTAAATTCTGCAGATAAAGTTACTTACCTTCGTATAAATATTCCTAACGGATAAGAAAAACATACTTCGGTTAAATGCTTTGTTCTTGATAACATAAGCACGTTCACTATTTGTAAAATTTTTGCAGAAACAAAATGTTTAGTGTAAAAAGTTAGGTTGTAAATAGAACAAGGATAAGATGATAGAAAGATTTAGTAATTTAACACAATTTATTATTTAATTAGTCATGCAAAGTTTTTTATATCTTACAAAGTGATTGATGAGAGAACCAAAATTTCATTTGCTTTGATATCCTATAGATCATGAATAGTCATTATAAAATATATAAAATAACTGCGCAAGATAGTATTTTTTATGGCACTTGAAGATAGCTTAGCCAGCAGAAACCTTTCTACCCACCTTTTCACTTTATCATAACCTCTTCTTTGTTTTTTATTACCATCTTTTGTAATGTTGTTAAGGAGATCTTTGATTAAATAACTTGTGACGAATACGTTTAGTAGGTATGAATCCATTGTTTATTAACTTTCAAGGTCTCTGCAACAAAAACAAAAGTCATTATTGTATTTAATGTTTTAGTGTAGCTTAAAACACTTTTTTATTGAGTTGAACAATTCATCCTCAGAGAAGCTAGGTTTTTCTTTTTTAATTTTATTTATTAAATTTTTTTTACATACGCTTCCAGTATATTTTTAATGTTTCACGTCTTAATACTACGTATCTACTTATACAACTTTTGAAAAATCGCACTTCAATAAGATTTCTGATTTTCTTTGTACAACTATATTTGAAGTAAAAAGCATATTAATATGAAGGGTCAGTCTGAGATAAATATTAAAAAAATTTTATTGGTACACTTAATTTCAAACTTTTTAGTAATAAAAACTACTTGTTTTTAAGGTGGTTGCCTCAGCATAAATCTGTTATCAAACATTTATTTTAAACAATGCTGTACTAGATTCACTATTTGTGCCACAATTAGCTTATGCACGAGCACTATAATAATATCCTTCCTAACTCGTTTTATGTCTGACCAAATTTCATTAGTAATTGTTATCTCAATATTATTACCTTTTTTTTGCATGCTATGCTTTGTTACTTTTTGCTAATAATTTTTATGTTTTCTTTATACGTTCCAGCGGTCCGCGATACCCGCGGTGTCGATTATGTAATAAGCAAGTGCTGTATCACTCTGGCATTGAATTTCCCCAAAGTGAATACCTACGCAGACATTAATCATGAATTTCCCCTGCAGCGTAGCTGCTGAACAGAGCCGGCCGACGCGACGCCAGAGTCGTTAGCCCCCGCATTAGCGCCAGCTCTCTCTCTCTCTCTTTAAATACCTTATTGCTGCTGCATGCGGCTGCTTCTTGCAAAATATATATTTGTGGATCTCGATGTCAGGCGCAGCCGCGTGAATAATATGTTTGTATTTTTGCCTACACCTCTACATACGCTCACACCTATACGGATATAAATATATACAAACGAGCGCTATGCGGTAAATATTTATACGTGGTACATTATAGCCCGAGCATCGCATAAATAATCCGTGGGGAGCGCAGGGGGGAAAAAAAACGACGCAATCTCGGAAGTGAGAAAAATTTTCAGCGCGACCAGGCAGCGCTTAATCAGGTGCTGGTAGACATCACGGGAAACGCGTGGATTTATTTCGTACTCAACCCTCTCTCTCTTTTTTTTTTTTTTTTTTTTTTTCTTCCCATCGCGAGCAAAGGAAGCCATCGGCTAGGTGATCATGAATCAAGCTTGCTTGACACCACTTGGCTACCCCTGTCGTGCTTACTTCTCATCTGTTACAGCAATGAAGTGCATTAGTCGAAAGCACTTGTTCATCTCTGCGAACGAAAGTTTTTTTTTGTTTCACAACTCAGGAAAACAAGCGCGATAAGTAGTCTTTCCGCCCGTGTATGTATGGTTAACGAGCATTGGATAGGAAAAATTCAAGAATTGTTCTTTACAAAGATTATGGACTCAGCGTCTATAGGCAATGTTGCACTCGCGAGACTGAAAAAAAAAAAAATTGATGAACAATTTGAATGCGAGATTTAATTTCAGCGCCTCAAACTAATAAAGAGTGCATTTTCGCTGATGAATCTTTCATACTTTTTTTTGTGTATTTTCGAGACAACCTTTTTTTTTTTTTTTTTTTTTTTTCTTCTAAGAATAAACATTGTATATCACGCACCTAGTGAGCGAGGTTAAGAATGTCGCAAATTTCAGGTAAATAACGCGAAATACTTATAGGACATTTCTTAACCTCCGAACGTGGTGCGTACACGATTTTACGCGTTCTGGTGTCCGGTAGGTACAAGTCAATATTGCCGTTCGCGCGGCCTTCAATTCCGAATGTTCACTTTCCGAGCACCAGCCACGTAAAATTATTTCACGACGTAAGGACATATGTTTTTGCTTTGCTAATTGTTAAAAAATTAATTTTAAAAAATACGTAAATTATTTTTAAAGTTTTAAAATTTTTTAACAATGGCTGTATAATAAGTAGCTATTATTGTTGTTATATTCAATTTACAGCCATTACAGTCTATACGTCCATAGTGATGACTCATTATGTAGTTGATGCACACGACAACAAATCAATTTTATGCGTATTTAAAATATATCTTATGTACTCCAATATGTAATCAATTAATACGTCAGATGCCATATCGACTATCGAATGAGTAGTAAAATAAAAATAACCAGGGGTAGGGACACCTGAACCACGGACACCAATAACCCTTAAGTATTATTTACACTCTTAGCAAACATTGTCGCAAAAATCGTTGGTATAGTACTTAGGGTATAGCTTGTCAGGACAAAAATTGGTCTAGGACATCTTGTCTGCTGTACTTGTAAACAAGTATATATAGCAACTGGCAACAATTATAAAACAAGACTATACGTACATACACACACATCACATTGCAAATGTACTTCTATTGTCTTGTCTATTATCACAGTTCAGATCTCGAGTAAATTTGATGTAATGTGTCCCTATAGGTATATAGGTATACAGAAGTAAGTATACTCATTCTAAAGTGGTAAACATAAACATAACATACGTCACACATACGTTATCTGACGATCAGTATGTATGTACACTCGCGCGCGCGCAAAACCACACAAACTACACAGTTACACACACACAGAAAGAGAGAGAGAGAGAGAGATGTCCCATGTCCCAGACCCCAGACCCGCGCTGTACTCATACGGAGTACGGCTGAAAATTAAAAAGTACGAGTTACTTATTACTTACGCAAATGATGGGATGAATCATCAAAATTGCGGTCCCGGAAGAGGTACACGTGATACAGACAGACAATATAAGTAGATACAATATTCCGCACTAACGCGTGGTCATACAAAAGATAAGAAACTTCAGTGACAGGCAACTGTGTCAAGTGCACGATGTGTTTGGAGACTCTCGTTGAGGTTAGTTTGTTTTATGTCTGCGGGAGCTCATTTGTTTTTAATTAATATCACCAAGTACCCTGCACTCGTTTTCTGGAAACAATATCTGAAAACCATTAGTAATGCAATAAAACTAAAATTTCGGCTCACTCAAAAAGAGCTGACATCTCGTGTCATGCAGCTTTCCGATTTTCTCGCTGTCTCGATTGTTATTGTACCTTAGTCTGTACAATCTATTTTTTTCCCCCTTTTTCCTATAACTTCATTTCGAAAATTCATTGTCTTGCAACAGTAGCCCTGTACAGACGAAAGTATAGCTGCAGCAGGTTATCAACATTGACATGAACGTACTTATTGCTACTGACATGTCTGACACACATTGACAATGTACATGCAGTTGGCTTATCTCTGTCAGACACGTGGGTGGCTCTGTTTCCTCTTCAAATTTGTCAGTCGATTTTTTTTCATTTTTTTTAGGTGCATGAAAAATTAAAGTCATTCGTTGAATAGAATACAATCTTCTGTGTAAATATTAAAATTTTTTTACATAATAAAAACTATGAAACTTTCCTTAAATCATACTCTTTGTGATACAATCTAAATTATATTATAGATTTAATAAATTTGTCCTTAAAGGTTTCAGGCTATTTAATGAAATGGGCTATTTTGGATTGGTAGTTTTGATCCTGGTGCTTGTAGGTAAAAAGTGCATATTTAACAAGATTTAATTAATAAATTAATAAATTTCAATTGAATGAAAAAAAAAAACAATTGCCTTGTCTTTTCCACAGTTACTGACAGCAGAGCAGAGTTTAGAGTATCACCACACGATTTAAGAGTAGTTATCAATGGCTCAAACTCATTTTTGCTGTATTCAACGTAAGTTGCAGTCGTGATAAGAGCATTGATAAATGACCCTACAAGTTGGACATTGTTTATAAAATTTTCAACATTTTTCATGTCCTTTTACGATGCGCAGTTCAATAAAATAAAAATTTGCTTACTTCAATTGCAGAGAAAAAAATAGAACACAAGACAGCAAAGTGGTTTTTCAACCAGAGCATGTTGATCTAGCCAGAACCGAACCAGATGGTTTCTTCATAAAAAACGATGAATACAATTGGACCATCAAAGTTATAGGACTCGAGCCCGGTCATGTTCTAATAAATGTAAATATTTCAGATGCTCATCCATCAGAGTAAGTGTTTTTTACGTCACGACACTTTTGTTGTAAAAGTTTCCTTGGTAACGTGGATATCTGTATGTTACAAATGAAGTTCACATCAGATCCACTTGATTTTTTTTCTATCCGTAAATCAATTCGATCTCAGGCACTCATTTTGAATTTGATTTATAACAAACATCGAATCAAAATTGACGGCGTGCGCGCTCTGCTTCGCGAAATCTCACGAACGGCACGTGCGACATTCATATCTAAATATTTTGAAATAATTGTGCACCAACACGATAATCCCTATCTTGCTTCTCGACGAAAGACCCCTGTAGTACAAAGAAGCTCACGCGACTATGACTCATGGCTCAAATGAACGGATCTACACGCGATTGGCCGCTCTTGGGGCACTGACACTTATTTTTTTCTTCAAAGAATTAACGCTAAATTATTACAAAGACGCGCGCAAATGATTCGTACAATCGGCTGACACAGAAAATTACGGCTGCCAAATAAAATTTGAAAATATACCTTCTAACGAGCTGCTTCGGGGTGGTGGAGATGGGAGCTGCCCTATACTCCCACCGCATGGCCGGTAGATTACCTATTTGTTGTAATAACGCTATTCCGCTATTGCCAATCAAAGCTACCGATAAGCCTGGTGGAGATAGGCACGCCGACCTCTGACCGGCTCATTTTACTCGCGCGGATGCTTCAAAATATAGTGACAAAGCCGACAGTCGTGCCTCCTCAGTGCGCGTCGAGACGATCTCATTTTCACAATACTTTCCCAACATAATTTACATTTATTTATTTATTATTTTTTTTTTTTTCGAGCTTACGGTACTATTTGCTAAGTAACAAATCAGCCCAACGCTATGCCTGTTTACAAAATTATTATTATACCTCGTGATCAGCTAGACTCTCTAAAAGATTTGAAGTAAGTCTTCATTTTGAATATGAAAAAAAGCTGTCGTCCCATTGTCTTGAGAGATAATCTTTGAAATAATAAAAATCAATATAATTATTTTTCAAAGTGTAAGTGACAAACACCACAATATTTACAATTAAGGAGATGACATTTGTGCATTTCAGCATCTCAGAAGCATTTGTGCGGGTTACAGTGGAGAGGTCGGAAGCTTTGTACCATATCAGCTCAATCGTCGGTTGGGTCTACTTCTTTGCATGGAGCATAAGTTTTTACCCTCAAATATGGAGCAATTACAAAAGGAAAAGCGTCGTAGGGCTGAATTTCGACTATCTATCTCTGAATGTGGTTGGCTTTATTATGTACTCGTTGTTTAATTGCGGATTGTATTGGATACCAGAGATAGAGGTGCGTAAAATGCTCTTGAGTAGCCATTCGAATCACATAAAATTTTCAAAGCATCTACGTGCTTTTCATAAATCATTTCTCACATCTCAATGCATTGACATTAGAATACGATATGAAAACAAATGATTCTGTGGAATGGCATTATTTATGAATATATATATATATATATATATTTTTACTTTTCAGCAACAATACTTTAGCTCACATGAAAAAGGTCTGAATCCAGTTCAGCCAAATGATATTTTTTTCTCGTTGCACGCGGTCGTTGCAACCCTAGTAACAGTATTCCAGTGCTTTATTTACGAGGTGTGATTGAGATTTGTTATTTCTGTGCGTGCCTGCAAAATATTTTGCTTCATCGTTAATGAAAAATAATGTGATTATAGACAGGTAACCAGAAATTGTCAGTGACAGCTCTGATAATTCATGGCATTTTTGTCAGTTTTGTCACAACGTCATTGATATTCGCTCTGCTGCGTGCCCTTCAGTGGCTGGAGTTCCTTTATTACTGCAGCTACGTCAAACTCGTGATAACGCTAATTAAATATATACCTCAAGCATTTTACAATTATAAAAGGAAATCAACCATTGGCTGGAGCATAGGAAATATATTTTTAGATTTCACCGGTGGTGTATTGTCCATGCTTCAGATGATTTTGAATGCCCACAACTATGGTAATATTTCATTTGGATGGATACTGAATGGGCCGTGTATTATAAAACATAACTATATTTATTTATACCATTTTTAGACGACTGGAAAAGCATTTATGGAGATCCAACCAAATTTGGCCTGGGATTTTTTTCGGTTGCATTTGATGTATTTTTTATTGTCCAACACTATGTGCTATACAGGTATGTTAAAATAACTGGAATCAAAATGGTTTAAGGGTTCAAAAATCGTTGTAGGATATTGCTTTTGCAGCATATGATAATATGATAATAATAACTTTGTAAATGATTTGAATGTTTGTTGGTGCATAGGTATTACTTAAAGTTGCATGCTTAAATTTTTGTACTTAATGGATAATTGAAGGTAACTACTGCCAATGCATTAACGTTCAAGCAATTTTTTTCACCGACTAAGTAAATATGTTTAATACCTGTATCCTGTAATAATACAAGATTATTTTTTTTTTTTTTTTTTTAGTCTTTGATGTCTGTTATCACTGAACCATATTATTTTCTATTTAAACAAATTGTTTATTTATATTTATGTGTCTAATTTTTTTGAATTAAAAGTACCATACATTTTTTGTTAGTATATAATTCGCTTTGTGCATGTAAACGGTATTGATCTAGTTTAATTGGGCGCTTTGATTTTTTTCTCTCTCTCTCTCTCGACACTGTTTGTATGAACGAGTTCTTAAAATTAATTGAATTCTTAGGCATGCAAACAAATATGCTTAAAAATGCTTTCATAGATAATTTCGATGGCCTAATTAAAAGTATAACGCGCATGTTATGCATGTCACTGTTGTAATTGTGCTATAACAAGAATATTCTGAGCCGCCGTTCTTCACCCTAAAATGCTTACAATATGCCATATAATTGCAGTTGTAAGGTAGAGTTCGAATTTTCAATTTACAGAAATGTGAACGAAAAGCTGGTAGATTTCAATGGCCAAATCTAGCGAACACCTCTAGCTAAATATTATAATCATCTTTAGTGGTGATGCAGTGCTTTGACGTAGCATCAGCTTTGTTTGTGTTGAAGACAATTTTTCAGTTTTTAATAGTTGAAATGAAAATAAAGCAAAGTTGTTACCATAGTAGCTGATATACATATCATCACCAGACACTGTAAATAAATGATTAGTTTGTTAAGTTAAATTATTCAGTCTTGATTAGACTTTTACAATATTTTATAGTAACGGTTGATACTGCCCTAGATCCAATAATACAAAATACATTTTTTTAAACGCATAAAAAAGTGAATTTTTATAATTAGGCTGTGTAATATACAATATTACTTTTTATAATTAAAATTTTTAACAATTTATTAGAATGGATAATTTATTATTATTTATTATTTATAAAGTAAGTTTTAATAAAGTGATCTCTTGCAATCCTTTCCTAATTAAAACATCCTTTTATTTTTTTAAATATAAAATGAAATCGTTTGAAAATTTTTTCCAATTTTCGTCTATTCTTAGCTAGTAATAGTTAGCCTATCACCAAGTGACACATAATTTTCATCTCAACAATACAAAAGCAATCGTTTTATTTCGCACGTTGCATGTAATGGAAAAATTAGTTTAGACAATCTGTAATTCCAATTGTAGTAAATAAAAAAAAGCCCTACGTCTTTTGACATATGGACAACTTCCTTAGCTTGCATGGTAAAGAAGGAGTCCTTATATCAAATAATAATTGAAAATAAAAATGGATAAAAGTGTTTTCTATTTAAAACAATGAAAGTTCAGTAGTGCTGAAGCTAAGTAGCCACTATTTTAGTGTTTTTATAATTGCGTTTGATTACTGAGTTATTTTTTAATACTAATGATTTTGATCTATGAATAAAATAATTATGCAAGCAACGGAAGCCAATATTAATGTCATTTTCACAGAGACCGAAATGACTACTCCATCATTCCAGGAAATTGTCAAGAAAATCGTGAAGATGAAGCATCCAGCTGTTATGTATGATAGAATGCCATCTTGTTACAGTGTAATTTTCATCATTATCATAAGATTATTTACGCTCTAAGAAAACTATGTATAACTTTTATAAAATATATATTTTTTTACAAAAAATTTCATACTATACGTATACATGTTTGCCGCAAGAAACAAAAATTTTTTCAATATTCGCGCCGTTAAGATATCGATCGATATGAGCTCGATAGATGCACGCTCGAGCTCGAGAGAGTGTTTTGAAATTTGCACATATAGTCATATACGTATAGTGTATGTATATATCTCAGATTTGTGTGTTGAGCACATCACGAAAAGTGACACTGTCGTCGTTTTGTTATTTTCTCCATTTCGTTTTATTTGAATCTATAAAGTGAGTTTCAATTCAGGATTTGCCATTCAGATAGCAAAGTACTTGGCAATACACAATTCGTGATTTTAACGAGCACTACTGCTTAGGTCGGTTGTGATAGCTACTATTACATAACCTTGAATTTTTGTCGTTGCAACCCTAGTAACAGTATTCCAGTGCTTTATTTACGAGGTGTGATTGAGATTTGTTATTTCTGTGCGTGCCTGCAAAATATTTTGCTTCATCGTTAATGAAAAATAATGTGATTATAGACAGGTAACCAGAAATTGTCAGTGACAGCTCTGATNATAACCTTGAATTTTTTTTTTTTTTTAATTTAATTTTACTGTATTTGTAGTAAATCAGATTCTGATTTTAGAAATAGTTGAAAATTAACAGCCCTCAAGATTAATTAAATCATAATTTGAGAAATAACTTCAAGTATCAGCTTCAGGAAACGTTTTTATTTCTTACAGAATGTCTTCCAAGGTTTCATTACTTTTAAAACCTGTTAAGGTATTTGTGCAATCTTCAAGAAACATCAATTGCTGGATAGCTGCAATCACACGACCTCATAGAAAAATTTACCTCAACACATACCCAACAATAATGCAACTTCCAGATGGTAGCACGATAAATATACCATACCATTGTCCTATTGGAGTCATTAAGCTGCCACTGGACCTGTCAACTTTGACAGAAGAACAGAAAAAAGCGAGATTGATGAAAAGAATACCTAAAACCACAGTTAAAATTCAAGAGGACATTGAAGATGACTTCGATAGTAGTCGTTATGTCAAATATACCAAAAAAAAATAAATTCCCTATATGTGTTACCATTGTCTCATGAATGCAATAGAGAAACACTTATAAAAAACATCTCGCCAGTAAGTGAACAAACAATTAATTTTTGTAAATACGCTTCACACAATTATAGTTGAAATCATGAGGTTTCTACTCGTGGGTTATATTCTAAGTATAGTTATCAGGTATTTCAACAGCTGTGAATTGTGATGTAGTCAATAATTAAAACCTCTTGATGAAGATTCTTTATGTTTGAGAAATTTACCACTCCAATTTTTACATAAATGTGAATTAGTGATTAAAAAAAGTTAAGATGAACTTGAAAAATTGAATTAATCGTAAAACTGTTATAAAATTCAATACTAGGCGACAACGAGTATGCTAAATCTAAAACGACCTTGACATTGTTCAACCGCAGCTTCGAGAGAAGAAAGTCTCTTTTTTTCTCACTCCGCGCGCTTGGACCGAAAATTATTGGACCACTTTCGCGGGCTCTCGTCCTTTTGACTTGAGCGCCCCGGAAACAGGATCCGCGCTGTCACCGTGCACAATCTGTTTTTCATGAAATGCTGCACAATGCGGGTGGAGAAAGTTTATATTCGTAATGTAACCTTCAATCGCAAGTACTTTTGAACTCGCATAGCTTTATGGCACCTATTCGAGTGTGTGGAAAATAAGGCAATAACTAGGCAAATTAGTCTTTAAAGAAAAAGAATTGACCCCTTAACGATGAGAAATTTAAGTTATACATCAATAAGTTGTAAGCAAAAATACAGTTTTTTGCGTTACACATTTTATAGGACAGAATTTAAAATAAATACTCTATATTGTAAAGACAAAGAAAATTTTTTTAAAATGGTCGCTTGTTATTTTTTCGTTATTTCAATGTTATTTTCACGCATAATATAGCATAATAGCACAAACCTACGAGTAAAAAAAAAAAAACAAAAAAAAAAAAAAAAAAAAAACTGAACATGCTGATTGTCGGCAACTAAAATCTTCTCACTTTCCAAGTGTTAAAAGAAAATATTTTAATTATTATGACTTTGGCAGTAAAATAAAATGTCTACAAATGAATAATTGACGAATAAAGCCATCGTCGCTGATGTGAAAGTTAAACAAACAAAAAACATCTTCCTCGGTTGTAACGTTGGTGCAAGTCATTTTATAATTTAAAGCTTACCCCGTGCCACGTTTTCTGAGGTACAGAGCAGTGTAGGATTTCGTATTACAGTATACGGGCGACAATTTTTAGATTTTTATAGACGCAACAGTAAGTGTGCCATAAAATTTCGAATAAACTTGTAAAAGCTAGCTTCGGTATGTTGATGAAAAAAAAAAAAAAGGAGGAAATATCATGCTGAACAGGTACCTACTGGACTGAAATCACTGTACTTAAATGAAGGAAATTTCAAAGAATGACATAATTATCGCCCATGGGTAAAGAATTTTCTCAATTTTTCCTGATATTATGCAAACAAAAGCATGTCCACCGCAGACAAACTTCCTTACGGCAATTTTGGAAAGTAATATGTTTTTAATTTTTTCAAAGATTTCCCTTTTTCCAGATGATTCCTCGAGTGATTTTTACAATGTCGCTGAAAAAAAAAAAAAAAAAAAAAAACGACGAAACAAAGTGGCAAACACACTTTCACCGATTTTTGTATCGAGGAGCGAGAGAACAACGACGCGCGTCGCGCTACTGGTAATTGCGCGTCGCCGAGCGAAAATACACCGGATAAACTTTCACACGCACTCTATTCCTCCTTCTCCTTATCGTCGTCTTGTCGAAAGTCAGTCGCCAAGAAAGAGCGTATACCTATGTATGAATGACAGCAGTGCAGGCAGCGAAAGTCTGAAGGGTCCGATGCGTCGTCTTCGTAATAATGTGTAATAGCATAAGTAAGTAAGTATTTGCAATTACTCTCGCGCTCATTTTATTGTCACACGGAAACGGAAGCTGCTGCACGTGCCATGGATTTCGCTCGCTCGAGCTCTCCTTTTTACCACTCTTGTATCATATGCCATTAATTTTTATTTGACGACTTGAATACGCGCTTCGAGGTGCAAGTACAATAATACAATTAAATTTTACGTATAAGGAAGCGTTGGTGTCATATCTTATCATACATTTATATTATATTCATGTAGATGTAAGCCTTTCTAAAACTTGTTATTGCACCTACCGCGGCGTCGAGCGGAAATTACTATTGTCACGAGGACACGGATGTTGTGTACTGTACATACCCTATATTGTTATGGTGCCTCAATTACAAGCGTAGGTATATTGTAATATATATATATATATGCTGGCGTGAAATTACCGCAGGCAAGGGGCACGAGATACAAAGTTGGTCGCAATTTTCACGAAACACGTTATACCATAATTGATCACCTACGGTGCCAGGGATAAAGGTAAATCAGTAGTTGGTTTTTTTTTTTTTTTTTTTTCACACGTTTGGAAAAATCCCAGTTACCCGATTGGCCCAGTAGGTAAGTATCGCCGACTCGGGGTTTCGTAATATACGTAAACAATATATATATATGTGCATACATGTCATGTACGCGGACATACTCGCAATTAAAACACTAGGGTATTTAGTAGGTAGTTGACAATTGGCCCGTTACTTTCCATTTCCCATCACCGGCCTCTCATTGGCTGCAGACCGAAAATGCTTAGTGAAAAAATCACACCTCTATATTTACATGTACGATGATCTGCGCCAACAACCGAATTGGGAATACACTGTTATACACCTATACACCAATACACCTCTTTGTGTACAAATATAAATATACGTGTGCCTATAATATATTATACACTAGCCACTAAAACGATCAGACTGACGATAAAAACGCGCGAAAGTTGCATTTGTTTTTGTTGTGCAACCATTTGCGATGCGACATTTCTTTTTACGTGCAAAGTGTATACGGTATAAAGGTACGGCCATCGGAAGATAAAACTTAAAACTTAAAACCTTGCGAAATCTCATCGGCAATAAGCACACCACTACCTACTTGTTCTTTTGCAATACGAGCCCCCCTCTTTCGTTTTTGCTCGTTTTTCCTTGCATCGACGGACTTCCTGCACGTAAGTATATAATATTATATTATTAAGAAATACCTTCAAGATTTACTATTCACCTCTCGGGTAAAAGGGCGCTCGGGCATAATATATCAGACAACAGCCACTTTATTTGCTGTATAGGTATACCTACATAAAATTATATCGTACCTGCATGTTGACATTCAATATCGGTGAAATCTTGATTGCGACAGCTCTCTGTCGGCCCTTGCGTGCTCTGGAAAAATCCGTGGCCAGAGAGGGAGGCGTCGATTTCGTATTTTTCGCGCTGTTCTCATTTGCCTCGGTATAGGTACCTATATACATTCCCATGCACAGGTGTGCTATATCGTCAACAACTACTCGTGTCCACACCCACTCTCAATGACATCAAGTCGGGAGCTTTCGATTATTATTAATTATAACGTGTAGAGCTGGCAAGTATGCACAAACCTATCTATACGTGGGAATGAAATAGTGTAACTATTAAGTACGCACTTAGTGTGAGTGAGGTTAAGAATGTCGCAGATTTCACGTGAATAAACGCCCGAGGCGTGGTAATCGTCAAATCTAATGCATTTCTTAACCTCCGAACGTGCTGTGTAGGTATAGGTAGGTTACTTATTCTTTTTTTTGCACCAATCCTGCACCGAGATTCTACTTTCGGCGCAGTAGTATATGGTGAAAAAGTAATTTGATTGTTAGCAATAAATACTCGGGTGGATTAGATAATTATACATAGCGAATTAACAATAGACCCGAATCTTTTTTTTTTTTTTTTCTTTCCTCGTTCGTATAGCTGCTACTAGCTTGTCAAAAGTAACTGACGATCGTTTTTTTTCAACCGAGTAGCCCACAAAATTTGAAATGCCACGTGACTTTGCCGTGTGATCTACCGACGATGGTAACCGTTAGAGTGAGAGGCGCTAAGCCACGGAGAAAAAAAAAATTTAGAGAAAGAAAGAAACGGCTCTTGGGGAGATTATCATCATCCATGCATGACGCGGGACGCGGGTGTCGACTGACCGCCGGCGTCGTCATCGTCCAGGCGAAGCTCACGAAGATGCCCAAATGGTGGTACATATTATAATATATACTCACTCATGTTTTTTTTAATTATGTTTATTTACGAGCAGAACTTACTTTTTCTCGCAAAATTACCAACGCCTCATTTTTTAATTGAACGAAGCTACATTTTAACAGATTTTCATGGGGTAAAATTTACAAAAGATATAACGTTCTTACACATTCAAGTCACGACTGGAGCTCAAAACTTTTATCATAACAATTTTTTTTTATTCTGTTGTATTTTTTGTTGTGTCGTACGTGCAAAAAAAATTTGTATTTTTTATTGTAAAATCCACAAATTTATGGGACATACTCGGTGTCTTCGTTTAATAAAATGTCAAAGAAGAGACAATAATAAAGCTTTTGTAAGCTGGTTGAGTGATATATTTTGGCTCGCTCGGATCTGTCAACGTCACAGCTGTGATTGAAAAAGCAAAATACACACACACACACACACACGACGTGTACGTATTGTTGAAATTTCTGCTCTGGTAAAGGCATATTAATATGCGGAGTGGTCGTTATTAAAAAACGAGCTATATTAATTCGACACCAGTCAACAAATATGAAAGCATCTAAATTAATTTAGATACCGTTGTCAAATTACGGCATCGAGTCTGCTCACGATTGGCCGTTGATAGGGTCTATAAGCAAAGACAGCACGAGAGATAGAAAGAGATTAAGCAAGGGGAAACAAGAGGAGAAGGAGCAGCAGGTAAGCATCGAGGTCGAGTAACAGAAAATGAGCAAGGAATAACAGAGAGAGAGAGAGGGTCGCCTGTTATATATATATAAAGCATTCATTGTTGCTACCAAACTCCAATTAACAGAACCATGACGCATGCAGATGCAAGCCTTTTTCTCATCATCATATTATTCCTTGCCTGCTGATTCTGCTTGGTAGGTCTATAAGTACCACACAATATTCCTGTTACCTTATGGTAAGTATACATCAAGTACTCCTCAAAGATGGGAAAGTATACACGTCCTATGATGTATATAGGTACAGTGCAATCTGTGCCATGTTTTGATGGACTCGCTCGGCCTCTTTATTATCCATCAATTTTATACAAACTTAAATTGACGATACAACTTATACAGTTAAAAGAGTACAAGTAAATTACACTTACTTAAGTACTTGCAGTATAAATCATATTTTAGGTACGAACGGCAGGATGCAAGAGGTCAAGCTCTATAGGAAGGTGTGTACCTCTATCTATACCTACCTATATATTTTTTTTTTTTTTTATATTGTAGTGCTCTACATCCGGCTCCTTTAGTAAGGGCACTACTATGGGCACTTAGCACTTGGGAAAGGGACAAGGAAAGGGATGGGAGGCGCCTCCCATTACTGGGAGGGGGGGTAGGGGGAATTAGGCAATTTTTGCTGCTAGAAGGTCGCCTAAAACCCTCCTCGAGGAGCATTGCGTGGTGAAAAAGCACATGTGAACAATCACAGAGGTACTTGCCCGTAAAAGTCGCACTATGGCCGGGAATTGAACTACGGTCTCCCGCGTGCCAATCCACGACCTAGCCGACCGAGCCACCGCGCGCTCGACCTACCTATATATAAGAGGTTAATTAGCAAAGCGAAAAGCGTTTTTCACTCATTCTACTTGGTGTAATAAGATAAGTAGGTACATAAGTATAGCCCTGAATTTGGATAAGTATTGCGTGCAGTATATAAAAAACATGTATAAGTATAACGCTGCAGGTTGGCACAATCAGACGCATCGACGAATAACCTTTTTCTTGTACATATTGCCTCTCATATATAATATATCTATATACTTATTCGCTCGTGCTTGCGTATATTGTAGGTAATTAGGTATTGTGATCGCGCTGTGCCAAAAGACTTCTAATTAATAACTGCAATGGGCTGCAAATGCCGTTATCACCAATTGTATGAGCGTGTAGGTACCTACTTTTGTCTGTAAATCTAAATCAGTGATGATGATATTATTTTTTTTACTTTTTCCAATGTATAATAAGATTTCGGTACTTTTCGTCTTGCGAGGAGAAAAGGGAGAAATTTGATGAATTTTCATCCAACGAGATGATAATTATTAGGTATAATAAGGAGACATCGTGGATTAGCACTGCATCAAGTGCATGTACTTATACATCCGAGGGTTATCATGCGTACACCTATTTTTATGTAGATGATATTTATAAACTATGAGAACAGGAGACATCGAAACCCTGCTTGACTATAACCACATGTACTTGTTCCATCGAAGTAGAGTACTTACTACCTATACGTAGCAATCACTTATACCTACACCGTATACTATAAACACATATAATATAAATATATGATCTTCTTTGCTCAATAGCATTAAAATGCACATGCACACACACGAATATAATATAAATATGACGCCGATGATACGACGAAGTATGGGTACAACAACATGGGTGTTTAGTAATAAATTGTAGATGATATCCGGAATCAAGGGTAGGGAGACAATGAAATCTTATCTCACTATCGGTGCTCCTTACCGATCATGTAATCCATGTATGCCTGCAGAATACTTTGATTAGAACGAGATTAGAATACAAATATCCGTATCCGCAATTCCGCATGCAGTCAGCCAGGTGACATCGAAGAAAGGCGCGAACGACAAGACATCTCTCTCAGGTGGTATACTCATAGGTTATACTTGCAATAAGTAAGTATAAGGTAGGTAGGTACATCATGCAGAGTGCCAGGCATCGTAGGTTTTTCGGCGTATAGGTAGCGCTTGCTTTTTACACGTGCCGCGCGATGCGCTACTCTTTTTTTTTTTTTTTTTTTTTTTTTTTTTTTTTTTTTTTTTTTTTTTTTTTTTTTTTT
>NW_019379551.1:392803-416890 GCF_000648655.2 Copidosoma floridanum
TCCCGCGTGCCAATCCACGACATATATATATATATATAGGTGCGCTCGTTCGAAAACCATCACCGCTGCCGACTCTCTCCTTTGTATATGTTTACCTGCCTGCTTGCCGGGCTGGCCTCAACCTGATGCTAGTCCAGTCACCGTCTGGCTTGCCAGCGCGCCTCTTTGCCACGCATGACTGTGTGTCTCTCGAGCCTCTTAGTTCATCCGCCTTTTCAACTTTCCAATTGTCAATTGGACCAATTGTTTTACGCACCCTGTCTGATGTGCGTCACGTGTCGTTGGACCATCACGCTGTGATGGCGACCCAGTATGTAATTTGCTCCATACGATCATCGGTTTTTCAAACTTTTTACATGGACTAAGAGTAATAATTGCTGGGCTGAACTGCGCGGATAAAAGGAGCCATAAGTACCGATTCTCTCGTGCCTGCAAAGTGCTATGTGGCTCCGATGATTGAGTGACTTGTGGACTGGCCGGGAAGCTGCACATGCCATGAGATGATCGGCAAAATCGTGCTGGGCCTCTGGATCTTACACTTTTTGAGTCTCTCCGGTGAGCCAAAGACTTACTTATCAATTACGCATATACATATAAATATAGACATACACGTTCGATTCATCCCTACGTTATTTTTATTTCTCGATTATTGTTCGAGCAGGGCTCATAATACACTTCGCTCCTTCACTCGGTCGACAAAGGCCTTTGCTTCGGGCACACCTTGCCAATTACTTTTATTTTAAAAAAACTGACAGATCGCTAATATAACTATGCCGCTTAAATATTATTTGATTTGTTATTTATTATACATATACGTATAGGTTGAAAAAATTTTTCCAAGTTGTACAATCACCATTTTGATATTCCTCTTTGGTACGAAAATGGTAATTTTTTAACGAAGGGAAAAAAAAAACATTTGTGGCAATATGGCAAGACTTGTGATGCAGTTTCAGGACCCTCCATACGATGCGAGATAAAGAGAAAGTCAAATTGCTCAAGTAAACATGTAACTACTTTTTTACAATGCCTCACATTGGTTATTATCAAGAGAAGTTATACATGTTAAAAAAAGAGCAGGCAACAGCATCTCAAATGCTAGATGCCAAGGGCAAGAGAAGTATGCGTTTAGTACATGTAAATGCTTTTCAGACGTGTTTTTCTCCTTTGCAATAAAAAACTTTCGCACCGCTCTTAACCATACTCGAACCAACTGTCATCAGGTGCTCGCAATCGCGTTAGACGTTCCGATGGCTGATATGGTGCGTGTGCACAAAAAAGCATGGCGCTCTTTCGTACACGGCGTAACTTTTTTTAAATATTTGCTTCCAAAGATGTATAATTTCAGTACAAAGTGGCCATTCGAGATTTACCGGGAACAGTAGGTGTACTCGGCGTCCGAGTGTTTATCTTTGCTAAAACAATTTACCGAGTGGTTGCTTTCAATTTTACAACTTTCCGTGTTGATTTATTGCACCGACATTTACATTAAACGAAATGACAAGTAGCCGCTTGTTTAAGTCTTACGCTCATGAAATCGCCATACTTTTCCTCGTTTCTTTCGACGAAAAAAGTCATGGAAAAAAATAATTTCGAAATTCCTTTGAGAAAAAAAAAAAAAAAACAAAAAAAAACAACAAACTAGCCACATTGGATTACTTATCTCTGTCGTGACATGTTTATTAACGTAAGCGAGTTGAGTTTGAAAAATTTTCCAACAAAATTAAATTGTCGCACCACCGCGGCAACAGCTCACGTTGTCTCNATTAAAGCAAATTACGATATACCAGTCTCTGTTAGTTGGCGTTGGCGTGATTTGTTGAAGAAACAAGCCAGTTACCTTATGGTGTGAAAAAAAAAAAAAAAAAAACAAAAAAAAACAACAAACTAGCCACATTGGATTACTTATCTCTGTCGTGACATGTTTATTAACGTAAGCGAGTTGAGTTTGAAAAATTTTCCAACAAAATTAAATTGTCGCACCACCGCGGCAACAGCTCACGTTGTCTCCCCTACCTTATCTTTGACAAAATACAATTGCAAATGCCGTCACCTAATAGAATAACAGTGGGGCAATAGATTGCGACAGTGCCCGGTCGGTTATGTGTACTGTACCCAATTTGCATTTTCGTTCTCGACCTCGACCGTCGCCGAGTCGGCTGACTCGAGATATGTAGGTAATAATATGTACCTACTCGGCTTCCCCCTTTTTTTCTGGTCTCCGGAACCCGCGCGCTCGAAGAGTGTTGGCAATTAAGTACTGCCTTGCTTTCAGAACCAAGCTGTAACTTCCTGCAAGGCTACGCTTGCTCGTTTTCTCCCTTTGTGTATAATAATTTGATTACGGTAACATGTCATTTCGTCATGAAAACTATATGATACCCAGCCGGACCGTGCGCACGGCGCGCATCGGCGCTTAGGGAGAGCAAAGCCACTCCAAAGATGAAACACAGACGTACGTTGCGGTAATAATAAAAGTAAGCTACCTGGAGCTTCGTCACCGTTATTGCCTTATGCATTTCACGAATCGGCTGCACGTGACTGTTGTACATTTTTTCCTAAAATTACCTGGCCATCCCCCTCCTTTCACGCAACTTTTCACTTTCTGATGAATATTTATTTGGTTTGTACGATCGATTACACTTCATGTCTCGGGTTTGGAACTCTCATTAATGGATTTGGTTGGTGAAACACTCATTTGAGAACCCAAGTTCACTAAAATTACAGGAAAGTATACATAGCCACCGCACAAAACGTGGGTTCGCGTACACAAAATTTTTCGACACCTTAATTTTTTTTAAGTTCATATTTATTATGTAGGTATAGGTACTTATACTTTCCATGCGCCCACAAGTCTTCGTTGGCCACATGACAGTGACTTTCAGTGAAAGCGCTCGTAATACCTATACCTACATATAACGCACGTACGTCATGGCCGCGGTTATTATTTCAATTATTGTTGTCGTGGCATTAAATTAACATTAGTTAACACAACTGTGTCTTTAAATGGAAAATAATATAGATAAATAAAAAATTGAACAATAAGCACTTCGAGTGAATTTTTTTTGCTCAAAATACTTACAACACATGGCTGACTGTACTTAATGTATAAGTTTGCAAATGTACATTGATTTTATCAACCAATAGAGAGAAATCAATACCTACTTCTCTCTGCGTATTGGTACTCTCAAGTGATGGTATCAACTTTCTTAAACGCTGCTGATGCAGATTAGCGTCATTTTTTAGAAAATAATAAACATTTAGGTAGCATAAAAAAACTTGATCTATCCTTTACATTTCTACCAACTTGAAGCAAGTAAGCGATAATAACCTTAGATAGGTACATCATCCCGATCGAATCCGCCAGCGTCTTATTCAGATTTTTCTCAAGCGATATTTAACCTTTCTCTTACAGTAATTAGAAAGTAATCATTTTTATTGAATGGCTACAGCTGGGAATGAGGATGTAAAATATACAAATCGTCGAATATTGATTTGGTTTGTGCACGGTCAAACCATCAGGGTACTTGTAATGTAAACGTAAACTTTTATCGTCGCAAATGAACTCGACGATCAGTCGATCATTGTATAAAAGCCTCTTACCCAGCTTGAATAAAACATCATTTCATATTGGCTCGTGTACACATGGAAAGGAAATTTCTCAGAGTCAAGAAAACATTTGGTAGAATACTTAGTGCCAAGTAAATAATCTTTTTAAATAAGATTATGCATTTCATTACTTCTATTTATTATAAAAAAAAAAAGAAAAATTAGCGAGGGACTTTCGTCATAACTATAAGAGATACCAAGGCGATCGAAACGTACACGCGTATACTTACAGAAACCCGTAACGGCTAAGCGAGTATATATGAGTATATAAGTCAAGGGCTGAGAGTATATAAAAGCTCGGTATGTGCACTGAGATTTCTCTCGACGAATTTCTGTTTACGTCACCTCCTCCAGCCGCTGCTGCCGGACCCTCGTGTATATACATACCATTATATGTACTACTTCCGCGTTCGCTCGCCCGGCTTTCTGTGCCGTTAATCATCGCAAGGCTGGCGCGTGAAAACAGCGCCTCGAATGCTGATTTGCATTATTTCACGTCCAATCATGCCTTCTGATTGTAAAATAAAATAAAAAAACATTTAATCGAGTACGAGATCGTATTGATAAGCATACCTGCGTGAAAGCAATCAATGGTTGGGGTTTTTCCCATGATTAGGGAAGGAGTTTTTTAAAATGATTGCCATATTGTCCATGGAGTTTGGTCAATTTAATCGCCCAATGCCTTATTAACTCCAGATAATTTAACAATTACCGAAAACCCATGATGCACGGTACATTGAACTTACTCATGAATTTTTAACAGGTATGGAAAAAAAACAAATAAACATCAAGTCAAAGCACGCAGTAACAAATTTCCTCAAACCAAAAAAATAAAAGAAAAATCCCAAGTAATTACTTCGGTAGCCTCGACTTTGGCAATGAATTAAAAAAATTTTCCTCGATCGTTTCCTCTGTAGGAAGATAACAGCTCAGGAACGACAAATGCGCCGCGTGGGTTTAATGTTTGACGAAAAATTACAGAAAACACCGGAACAGGCGCGTCGTGTTATTTCGAAAAATGCAATATCTATATATACGTGGAAAGCGAACAGAGGCGGTGTGCCCCCTTTAACAACCCGAAACTGAACGGGACACACTCTGGTGGGAAACTTGACTGACTCGAGACGCCGTGAAACGTATGAAAAATAGGTCAAGTCAGACGCAGCTGCTTAAATTAACGGGTGATATAGTAAGTACGGAAGCACAGCATATTTTTCGCTTATCCACGCGGGAGCGTCATACACCTATACAAATATTCTTCCGGGCTCTGGACCGCAAAGTGACAAACGTAATGGAGCTTTGGAGAAGTAGGGAATTGGGCTAAAAGGCTAAAAGTACAGCGCGCGTAAAGAAGAAGATAAGAGCTGGTGCAGTTTCTGTCGATGTGATGAATATGTACAAGTTATAAGTACCTATACTTAATTGGGATATTTAGAAAGCCGGGGCTTGTCGATCGGTGTAGTTACGAAACATGAGCGCCCATCACGATGATGATACACATATACATATACATCACCCGCGGCAAGGTACCTTGACGCGAATATTTTTGTATTTCCAAAACAACCAATGAAATAGTGAGACGCGCGAACCTCGGAGGTACGCGGCGTCGTTATTTTATTACAAGTATGCGCTTTGTCAAATAAGAGAATAAAGTATAACGCCAAACCAACTGATCGAATGATTATCATTCATTATTATTAATAGCCATACATTAGAAATACAATTGTAATACTTATAGTAGTCCCGAGACGACACACTCATGCGCTCGGATCGCCGACACGGGGCGCGCGGCATCCGCGTCGGGCGCTCTATTTTCATTTCTCGCTTTTATACTTGGGTATCGAGCGAGCAGCGAGCGCACTTGCGCCGGAAAAATAATGCGAGCGGTTTCCTATTTTTGGTGTCACGAAGAAGCCGCGCCGCCCCGTGATTTCACGGTGCCATTCGTACACAGCCATAAAACGTGATATGGACCTTATACATCGCCCTGGTGGGTTTGCGAAACGACTTTCTCTCCCCGTGTGTACCACCTATATAATATTGCATACCTTATACACTTGTTTTACGTTTCGTCAAGCTGGTGATGCTCGGCACCTCGAATGCCTCTAATATATTCATGAATATAGCACACCTTATATCTATACCAAGTATTTTCACACATATTATACGTACGACGCTAGAATAGGGAGGAGATGATAGGGACTCTTTGCGAGTGTTTCGCGAACGTGATGGAAAGGAAAGTAAATAAGTACCTGCTTGTACATAGAGAACCGCAGAAGTTTCTGCTCTAGCAACTATGTCCATTCACGCCCATCAGTTTGGACGCAAGATAAAACGGAGTTGTGCTCACTTGATGAGTTTCCTTTGATTCTTACGGCTCCGTTGCATCGCAATGGGTTATTTTTTTTTCTCCACAACCCCCCTCCCCCAACCCCTCCTGACGCATCGACTTTTCCTTTTTTTTCTTCATTTTTCAAACGGGAGTTGTTTTGGGTTTGGAGTACCCGCCGGTTCTTGAGTATTTGTGCACTTTAATCTTTCTCCAGTGCTTTCCTGCAAAGGTTAAAATAATACCTTACCGCCCAAACTCGTCCAAACCGATTGTCTGATGCTTACTTACATCGGTGCATGCACGTAATAAAATATGTATGCTCATTCCTGCAGCCGAGAGGAATCGATGATGTTTACGTAAATACCCTCGTAAATACCTACGCCGCATTCACGATTGCGAAAAATAATACATTTTTTTTTTTTTTTTATATTATAGTGCTTTACGTCCGGCTCCTATAAAGGGCACTACTGAGGGCACTTAGCACTTGGGAGAAGAAAGGGAAGAGGGATGGGAGGCCTCACAATACTGGGAGGGGGGGTAGGGGGAATTAGGCAATTTTTGCTGCTATAGAAGGTCGCCTAAACCCTCCTCGAGGAGCATTGCGTGGTGAAAAAGCACATGTGAACAATCACAGAGGTACTGGCCCGAAAAGTCGCACTGGCCGGGAATCAAAGCGCGGTCTCCCGCGTGCCAATCCACGACCTAGCCGACCGAGCCACCGCGCGCTCAAAAATAATACATATAAATGTAGTTTTAACGGGAACCGTTCTATTCTGGTAAAATTAGTGCATATTATTATGAGGTACACAATTTTTTTTTTTTTTTTTTTCCGCACCCGGTAAAAAATATTGGAAATGAATGGATGAAACTGCACTTAAGTTAAGAAAGCAATAGTCTTGTAGAGTTGCTTTGTTATTGAGCGCGTATTAAATTGATCAGCAACGCGAGTCATCATCATCGGCTTGCGTGCGCTATTGGCTACGTATATATTAATATCATGTAATACTTAAGTGCCGAGCAACAGCCGGAAGTTTTTAATAAATTGATCACGTGCCATGTATATATTATATAAACGTATACTTATGTTATAATATAATTTGTAGTTGTCGGTGTCTACTTGTTGGATACTCGGTGTGATGATGACAATAACCATCGAGCTCATCGCGCTCGCGGTTCAAGTTTACGCTCGAGGAGAGCACTTGGCTGTCATTTTGCGGCATCTCGCGATCGACCAACATTTTACTTTTACAAACCACGCGGCTCCACTTTACTGTATCGCCTGAGGCAAGAAACCTTCGTTTCGTGGCAAAAAAGGGCTCATTGGACAAAGACTTTGTCAGTTGGCCAAGTAAGTACAGCTTGCGAAAACAGCCGTCCTTTCTACTATGATGATATGATAATATATAAAATATAATATTACATGAGCGTATTATGCGTGGTGTGTTATAATAACGTAATAAGTAGACAGATACTCATCAGCTGCGTTGCTACACGAAAAATTCAAGCTCGGCGTGCAGTAATAATATCGTGAACTCGGCCAACTAAAGAAATTAATGGTTTCCTGCAGGGTACACGAGTATGGTTCGTATGGTCTTAACTTTTATGGCAAATGAAACACCGTAGGATTTCGCTCGCGGCCTCGCGGCTTACCAAGTAATTCTTGCAGATTTGTTCATTCGAGACAAAACGTGTACAAGTGACCAGACCCTTATTATCGTACCATTATTATTTATTATTTATGTCAGTAGTCGGGTACCAAATTTCGACACACCTATACAATCCGGCGTCGCACATAATTTTTTACTTGCTACGATTAAAGCAAATTACGATATACCAGTCTCTGTTAGTTGGCGTTGGCGTGATTTGTTGAAGAAACAAGCCAGTTACCTTATGGTGTGAAAAAAAAAAAAATAAATAAAATAAAATAAATAGTTTTACGATACATTAAATTGTACACCAAGTACAGTAGCGTCTTGATAAAGTCGCTTTATTTTATCAATATTTTATAAATGATTGTATAACCATAGAATTTCCATTTCATTAATACACATTTAGTAAAAAATTGTTGTTCACGTACTGTACAACTTCTCGTCTTTCTTCCCTCTTGAAACACATTTTTAAAGAATTATTCCTCTGCTCAACCATTTACGAGGTACTTAAGTTACATCTTTTTCAATTGCAATTTTACTTGCACACTCGACACACACGCACGCGTGCGCGCGCGCACAATCGTTTGTGATTTTAATCAGGCAGTGTGAGTGTGTGTGTGTGTATAGTAACACAAAATCTTGAATAAAATATAATGCTCACGACGACATTAACTTGTAATCGTAAATTTTCGTTACACCTCTTGGCTCCCGTTTGTGCATTGCACTGTACTTATATTGAAACAACGCGCCAGAGTGTGTTCTTGCACTCTTGTGCAAGCCTTAGATTCGGGCTTGCGGCAACATTATACTTGTAGCATAGTAAAAATTGCGCAAAGCTCGAAGCTCGGAAATAATTTATTATGGATGTGACAACGAGCAGGCAGACTGATTACTTTCTGGTATGTAGGTTCTCTGTCAACAACTCATCCAAAAACGTCTTATCGTATCGTACATTTTATCTACTACTAACATTTCGGAGTAAACATTGTTCAACTAAGGTATTGGTTATAAATTACCACGATTTCTCGAGGATGGATATGGCTACTGTTTGCTTGACTTATGTTGGTAATTAATCTCGATTAATTTGTCAAAGTACGGACATAGGCACACACGAATTTTCACGAATTTTTCTATGATGCGATAAGCGGAGTAGGTATAGGTCTAGGTACGCATCTACCTACCTATACATTTACAGAGTGAAACATGGCAGGCACAAAGAGAGAAAGAGTTCAGTCACCTTTCCCGTGCCGCCGCGAGCAGAGGTGATTCTACCGGCCGCGGAAACTGTGTCATCACCATCATCTCTCTCTCTCTCTCTCTCTCTCTCTCTCTCTCTCTCTCGTCTTCTCTCTCTCTCTCTCTCTCTCTCTCTCTCTCTCTAGATTTCGTCTGCCGTGAGCTACAGGTGCGCCCACTCTCTCTCTCTCTCTCTCTCTCTCTCTCTCTCTCTCTCTCTCTCTCTCTCTCTCTCTCTCTCTCTCTCTCTCTCTCTCTCTCTCTCTCTCTCTCTCTCTCTCTCTCTCTCTCTCTCTCTCTCTCTCTCTCTCTCTCTCTCTCTCTCTCTCTCTCTCTCTCTCTCTCTCTCTCTCTCTCTCTCTCTCTCTCTCTCTCTCTCTCTCTCTCTCTCTCTCTCTCTCTCTCTCTCTCTCTCTCTCTCTCTCTCTCTCTCTCTCTCTCTCTCTCTCTCTCTCTCTCTCTCTCTCTCTCTCTCTCTCTCTCTCTCTCTCTCTCTCTCTCTCTCTCTCTCTCTCTCTCTCTCTCTCTCTCTCTCTCTCTCTCTCTCTCTCTCTCTCTCTCTCTCTCTCTCTCTCTCTCTCTCTCTCTCTCTCTCTCTCTCTCTCTCTCTCTCTCTCTCTCTCTCTCTCTCTCTCTCTCTCTCTCTCTCTCTCTCTCTCTCTCTCTCTCTCTCTCTCTCTCTCTCTCTCTCTCTCTCTCTCTCTCTCTCTCTCTCTCTCTCTCTCTCTCTCTCTCTCTCTCTCTCTCTCTCTCTCTCTCTCTCTCTCTCTCTCTCTCTCTCTCTCTCTCTCTCTCTCTCTCTCTCTCTCTCTCTCTCTCTCTCTCTCTCTCTCTCTCTCTCTCTCTCTCTCTCTCTCTCTCTCTCTCTCTCTCTCTCTCTCTCTCTCTCTCTCTCTCTCTCTCTCTCTCTCTCTCTCTCTCTCTCTCTCTCTCTCTCTCTCTCTCTCTCTCTCTCTCTCTCTCTCTCTCTCTCTCTCTCTCTCTCTCTCTCTCTCTCTCTCTCTCTCTCTCTCTCTCTCTCTCTCTCTCTCTCTCTCTCTCTCTCTCTCTCTCTCTCTCTCTCTCTCTCTCTCTCTCTCTCTCTCTCTCTCTCTCTCTCTCTCTCTCTCTCTCTCTCTCTCTCTCTCTCTCTCTCTCTCTCTCTCTCTCTCTCTCTCTCTCTCTCTCTCTCTCTCTCTCTCTCTCTCTCTCTCTCTCTCTCTCTCTCTCTCTCTCTCTCTCTCTCTCTCTCTCTCTCTCTCTCTCTCTCTCTCTCTCTCTCTCTCTCTCTCTCTCTCTCTCTCTCTCTCTCTCTCTCTCTCTCTCTCTCTCTCTCTCTCTCTCTCTCTCTCTCTCTCTCTCTCTCTCTCTCTCTCTCTCTCTCTCTCTCTCTCTCTCTCTCTCTCTCTCTCTCTCTCTCTCTCTCTCTCTCTCTCTCTCTCTCTCTCTCTCTCTCTCTCTCTCTCTCTCTCTCTCTCTCTCTCTCTCTCTCTCTCTCTCTCTCTCTCTCTCTCTCTCTCTCTCTCTCTCTCTCTCTCTCTNTATATATTATCACGTAGATAATTACAGATGATAATCAAATGACAAGCACAAGTGTCGTAAATATTTTTACTTACGATTTCGGCTTGACAATGCCCATACATTTTTACCCACACGTATAATATTACATTCTATAAATGCGTATAAATGATTGGAGTCTGCATGTTGCACTGTTTTTAATTTTGTGTGGGTCGACCTCTTACAGCTGATAACGATACATTTTTCTGGGCATTTCGTGCGACATGGAGAAAATGTGTATACGTACATATTTATCATAAAAGTATTGAATGAAGACAAATATAATATCGTCAATTGACATTTCTTTTTTTAATATACCAGCACAAGGATTAGGTATCCTATTATGGGTATGGCTCGCATATAAACTTTTTTTTTTTTTTTTTTTTTTCCACTTAATTTCAGCGATCCCAAGATTGGAAATAAATAGTATTTTTAGTCACGTAGAGAATATTTGGAACATTAGTGTAGTAGTAGATCAATAGTTGATATGTACCTACACGTATACTTGTAACACCTCGACCTGAAGTAGCAGCTTGATACCTCGCCGCAGTGATAATGTTCATGTGATGCCATGTAATAGCCGCTGTTGTGTACCCACTTATGCGGATGAGATAAGCAAAGATATAATATGTTATGTACTATAAACATGTCTTGGGTACAAACAATAAAATTTTTTTTTTTCATGCGTCCAAAATATTGACTTGACTATTGCATCAATCACGTAATACAATAACTTTTTATCAAAGGAGTTTCCAGTTTAATTGATATCATACGTAACATACGTATAATCGTTTAAGATACACATCTATAACTTATCTGCATGTATAGTTTTTACTTGAGGAAAAAAAAAGATCCACCAGATAAAAATGTGGTTATACTCAAATAGCTGATGTGTGTTACGTGAATAATCATCGTAGGACTTACAGGTACGTAACGTTTGAGCGTACTGTAACTTTCTGCAATTAATATTTACTCCAAACGATAAAAGTCTTGTTTGGTAGAAAAAAGCGAATAACCCTAAATCGTAATATGCGTATTCAACAGTTGAAAAGAAAAATGTTGCAACTTACAATATAGCCTGAACGTTAGAGAGAAAATAAAAATACTTGGGAGACAGCATGACTCGTTGATTTGCAGTAAAAGCAGATCGACGTGAAGCTGGTGGGGTGTGGGTGGGATGAATATACGAGACTGAACTGCTGCAGTGCAGTGTATCGTATGAATATGTGCGTGAAAATAAAACGCGTGGATGAGGCGATGGCCGCGCGGGTACGGAAAAAGCGAGACCAGTGCGATTGCACATTAGCTAATAACGCCTTTTCGAGGGGGTGGGGGGCTATGGTGCGTTTACCTTGCGCGATCGAGAAAGTCAAGTAGGCTGGCGCGCCAGGACGATTTTACTCGATCGCCTCTTGGCCATTGAGTCGTGGAGTCGTTAAAAACCACGGAACGAGAGCCTTCCTTCGACTCTTGTTGTACAGGTATAGGTATATATACCTGATACACCTTACACTGCTTTTTGTTTTTGTTTTATTTTTGCACGCAACTCGCACTACTCCTACGATACATTTATTACGTTTTTCTACACGAAGGTGAGCTCCCGGTGGCTCCATGCACTACGCTCTATCGTTGATATTGCGTATACTCCATATGATTCAACAGACCCAAAAGTAAACTTGTAGTATATAATTACAATAATAATAATAATAATAACAATAGTAACACTTCACAATAATACCAAGCATCCCAGTGTAACGTATCGTCAGTGCCTATAGTCCTCAGTTTTGAAATAATGTTATGAAAAAATAACAAGAAATGCCAAAACTACGATCTCACGGGTACAACGAACGAAAAATTTTTATTTCTCCTCTTGACTATTGATTACTTTTTTTGAAGATATCATATCTGAACGACGGCTCCCAGTATTCAGATACACGGGTAGGTATCCTTTTTTTTCATTCATGTCAGTATAGATAAAAAAAAAAAAAAAAAAAAAAAACACGTGACTTTATCCTTCACTTTCAGACGATCAGCCTTGGTTGGTAAGAATATTTGTATATCTACTCTCGTTGAGCAATCAATTTTATATCCCACAATAGCTACATTTCAATATACCTATACATATACGTGTACGCGAATATTTAGTATTACAATTTATTTTTATTTCTTTGGCATTGAATTTATCTTTTCTCAATGATGCTACGTCTCTTGTCTCATACGATTTTTACAGACGTTTTACCTATACATTCATATAATTATTATTCCAGCATATATGTATTTCATAAATCACATTATTCATAAATACTACGAAAAATTACAAAAGCACTATTGCTGATGGCTGTAAAGTTTTTTATCAATATTGTCTCGATTGCGCGTTCCCAAGATTTTATTGTCCTTTACCATGGGAATTAAAAAAGAATCAGGAAAATGGGTATGCTTACAATATAATAACTTATACCGGCTGTCAAATGGACCTTGTGCAATAAGAAGAAACCTAAGAAATGCCAGAACTGTGAGAGATTCATTTATCTTTTTATTTACTCTGGAGAAAAGGTCAAGAGCGCAGTCGAAAATAAAAAATGACTGCACAGCAATCCGGAACCACTGTGGACGATCAATTAATTATTAGTATTTTTCATCATCACCGTAACGACGTAGGTATTTGTTTTATTAATTTCTTAATCCTGAAGCGGAGAAAGTGAATGTCCAACTTTTACCTTTGCCGCCGGTCGTTTCCCCCCCCCCTTGTACTTGTCATGTATGAAAAAAAAAAAAAAAAAAAAAAAAAAAAAAAAAAAAAAGATGTACAAATCTTGTGCTCGTAAAGTCCGACGATTCGCAAGGTGTACGACGTGAGTTGATCTCCGATAGAGATGGAGTTTCAAGTAAATAATAATAAAAGAGGGCCATGAACCTTTCGCGTACAGACCGGATCTCCGTATCCTCGACCGCTGCCCCGGGCGAGCAGCCATCGGACCTCCTCGAGAGAGCCAGCGGAGATGATGTATAGGGACACTCTGACATCGATGGCAACTGGAGTGTCAAGAGAATAGGCCATGCACCTGTCCCCCGCTGTTACTTAATTAGGTACACGCACTATGAAGCGAGAGGGGGAACAACGGAATGGAGTGGTTGAGGTTGAGCCCACTCTTACTCCCCAATTCCCTTTTCATTCTACTTTGTGTATTACATACGAGAGATATAAGGTACACCTATAATCTCTGCTTCTTGTTCTTCATCAAAAGTGGGTCGTAAGTTTAGCACCTGCCTGTCGGCACCGAGAATATCGCTCGCTCGCTCGGTTTGCGATAAACATATAGACATAATCCCTTTTCCAGTCTTGGTGTAACACGATGTAGTACAGGTAGCGATAAAGCTTGGATAAAGAATCCATTGTCTCGATGACCTGCACGATCCGAGACGGTGCATTTTGATCTCAAAAAATTCGATCGCAATCCGCAGCGGAATCTGGAACGTTAAGACGTTAAATTATCTCATCGGTCGTACATGCATTGTGATGGACTGCCAGTTATACAAACAACATATGCTTGATTAGCAGACGCGCGACACAGTTTGCTACCCATTTTTCATATACTTGAGTACGTTGTTTTTCCATATCTGCTTCTTCTTCTTCTTCTTCTTTTTCTTCTTGACCTCCGATCTCTGTTTCCGTCCGGGAAGTGTATATATACTTAGGTAGAATATTATTACTTATCTCTAGGCCCCAGTAGAAATGTCACGCATCGGGCAGACGCGAAATTGGCGCGTGGAAGGAAAAAAGAGGGGGCAAACAACAGATGACGCGGAGAGCGGCTGAAACGAGGTATCAAGAGCGTGCGTCGCTTTTTTTTTTTAGGTATTTGGGACATGTAAGCACCGTTACTCGGTTTTATCTTGAAATATGTGGGGGATAGGTACGTAGGTATATATATCATTATATGTATACTCGTGTATACCCTATACCTATATAATGTAGTCAAGTTAAAAAACAAAGTGCAAAAGCAGACAAGATTTTGGCGTCTGCCAGTAGTAATACTTAGTAGTGGATTATTTATTCATAACTGAATAACTGAAAACTGGCGTTCCATTCGCACGGTAAGGTGATGGATGTATGTACATTATTTTATTATAACGTGCATTATAATAAATCACACTCGATCTGACAGAAGTAGAAATTTAACCGATTTTACTTGTGTGGACCTTACGTGGTACTTCTTACTGAATTACTGAACATCTGTGTACAAAAGTAGATGAAATCGTTGCCGACGAGCCGACTTTGAAAAAAAAAAAACGTGTATATGATTTCATCCTTGATGCGGCACAAGTAACTTTGAGCATGGGAGCGAAAGCTGTCGCCAACGCAATGATACCGATCTAGAAGATGTCGAGAGAGAAACCGCGTAAAGAAGTTTCTCCGGCGTAGGCGTAGCACAAACTTTTTGCACGAGGCGTTGCGAGTTTCGTAATGCACGCATTGGTACGAAAAGGAGCCACCACACACTCGTCGTTTTCGGAGGCATAGAAATCGGTATTGGATAATCAGCTCTCTCACTCTCTCTCGATCATTGAAATTCGCCTCAGCAGAGTCACGGTTGCACTTGCAAACATCAACCTCTGTATACTTGAGTGTCGTGAACGCATCATTTCGATGTTCATACATGTTGTTATAATAATAATAATAATAATAATAATAATAATAATAATATAGACGATGGTTTTTAGATGCGTCAATTTGCCAAATTTTTTGTCCACGTCTATCTATTATACCTACATGTGGCACGATTTACGATCTTACGATGTGCTTGTATGTAGCGATACTGCATGAACCTATTGTCACATTCCATGTGCGTATAATACCATGCATGTATACACACGCACACACTAACACATGTGAATATCTGCACGGCGCTTTGATCCATATTATTATTATTATGGGTCGTCGTCAATGCGGGGATAGTAACGACACATCATCACTCCTACAGCGAAGATCTGATGGACGATCCGTGTTACATCGTATCTCAGTTGTTATGCTAATAACGATTGGAGGATCTCTTAATGGGCCACGTGAGATACCGTTACGTTGGCGAACGTCCAGCCGTAGGTAGCGTGTATATGTATATATCTATATACATAAACAAGCGTACAATTCGCCAACGTACGTATACAGGTATACATATATGTACCTACCTAGTAAATTTCTGATAAGTTATAGAAGTGGTGGTAGAAGTGGTGTCCTTTGAATTTGCCCGATCGATGTATTATGCCAAATAATGGGCGAATGTATAGGTTATCGATTGATTTTGTCAGATATTTTTTTTTTTACTCTATATCGTACATAATTAGCAGTCAATTAACGACGTACTGCCTAATACCACTGTACATATTATACAAGTTGACAAAAAAAAAAAAAAAAAAAAAAAAAAAAAAAAAAAAAAAAAAAAAAAAAGTGAAAAATCAGTATTAAATAACAATCAATTGCCATTAATAAAAAAAAAAATTTACACACATATGTATACGTATAAAACAAGTGCAACACCTTTGCAGAGAAACCCCCGTCCTTAATAATTTATGATTAATAACGATGAAAGCCAAAGAGATGACAGTTGAATGCGCCGATCAGTTGCCGTGTAAGTATATCTTCGCAAGGGCATGTTTAACATCTCGAGACGCGAGACGTGATTTATAACGATATCGACCACAAACCTTTTTATATAGGTTCACCTTTTTTTACGAGTCGTCGTTTAATAGCTTTTTGTTTAGCATTTATCGAGACGCTCTTATACCTACTAAGTGAAAAAATATTCCATCAACTTGTTGCTTCCAGTGGGTACTTAGGGAAAAAAAAAAAAAAAAAAAAAAATCCACAGAGACCTCGATGTGTACTTTGTGTGAAAGGGCTACTACGTATGTATATTCATGTTTCGATGTGTACCATATACAGCAAAGGACAATGGGGTCGAGGCATTGGTGGAGTTTGGCAGGAGTAGCAGGCTGTTTGACGAGTCGGCGGACGAGCTCAACGACGCCGAGATCTTCCGGGCGGTTGTCAACTCGATCCACGAGTGGGAGCTGAAGAGACAGCAGCAGCAGCACCGGATCAGCCTACACCAGCGGCACAAGCGCGAAGTCTCGCGCGTCTGTTACGAGGATGTCGGCTGTTTCGAGGACACGGGGCCCTTCTCCTATCTCGAGATGCTGCCCTCCCCGCCTAAGGAGGTCGGCACGAGGTGAGCATCATCATTAACAATACAATAATTGTACTTTCGATGATTCGGCAACTAATGGGGTTATCGGGGTTGCAGGTTTTTCGTGTACGGCAGTAGGAAGGCGCGATCGGTGTCGATGACCGTGCCGGCCGAGAGCATCAGCGACAAGGCAAGCAGTGCCATAGACCCCGAGCTGCCCACCAAAGTCATTGTGCACGGCTTCGGCTCGAGTTGCGATCACGTCTGGGTCTACGAGATGCGCTCCGTTCTCGCGGCCGTCATCGACTGCAACATTGGCAAGTTCATTACCTTATTGCTTCTCTACGCAATCATACCTATATATATTTTTACCTAACACCAACAAATCACACATCTCTTTTTTATCATACCGCCTCTCTCTTTCTTCGCATCGGACGCCTGTACACAGATATATATATATAAGTACATCTCTTAAAATTTCGGGGAAATTCAATTAACGAGGCCCAAAGAGGTAATGAAAGTTAAAACGAAACCCACACACACATTGTGAGGAATGCGCGTATACGTATAAACACGTATAAATATACATATATACATACATATACCTACACGCTCTGACTTTTAGACTTTCTAGACGGTCAAACAAAAAGTAAGTATGTCAACTCTGAACGCGTTTCATACGTATATATATATATATATATATATATATATATATACATACGTATATAGGTACATAAATATAGATAGTACGCGCGCTCTCTCATGATGCTGCTATACCTGCATATGCATGTATGTCTTTTGGTGGCGGTTTTGGTATATATAACTCTCCCTATACATTTACACGTACAATGTATAAAAATATACCAGGTACTCGCGGTGAACTATTTCATGGCATCGTGTTATTCGTGCTGCTGATTTCGCTCTTCCTTGAATTTTGATATGCTTTAATTCAGTTGGACCCCAACTCACTATACATGCCACAAAAACACAATTCACAGCCAATTAAGTTCAGTATAGGCCCGCACACGCACGCTCACGCGTAGAAATATGCATTTACGACCACAACACTGCGAAAAGAAAATGGTTACGAATCGTTCCGACATTTGAATAAATTACTCGTTAGAGGTGCCGGCGTAATAACAGTAAACCATGCTGAAGTGCTCGCTTCCTGCCGTAATCTATTTTTTTTTTTTTTTTTTCCTCTATACTTGAAATACGCAAATCATCTACGGGGTAAACTGAAATTGTTCACGTATGCCTGTCTCCATTCTGTCATTGTATATAAAAAGTTAGACCTTGGGGTTTTGCATTGACCGTTCAACGCGTAAAACTTGCGCAAGTAATTAAATTAAATATCTTGGGATTTAAACACACCGATAGTGCAATGATTTAAATCAAGGTTGAGACGAATTAACGTAAAATCTGTCGAAATGCCGAAATACCCATCACATGGCAAATTGCTTTCACCTTCGATGGTAGAGGTACACATACGAGAGTGTGTGTGTGTGTGTGTGTTTGTTTTTTCCATGATAAAAAAAGACGAGGGACATAAATATGATGTATACAATATTATTGCATACAAATACTTATACAATAGAAACTTGTGATGTATAGCAGTTTTTATTTGTATTTGTCATTGTTTTGCATTTATTCTGGTAAAATTAATGAGAATGATAATATTATAGTTTGCGTGGATTGGGGCCCAGGAAGCGCCGTGCCAAACTACGTGCGAGCAGCGGCCAACACGCGGCTCGTCGGACGCCAGCTGGCCAAGCTCGTGCGCAGCCTCAACGTGCCCCTCGACAAGCTCCACATGATCGGCTTCAGCCTCGGAGCCCACGTGGCTGGCTTTGCAGGAGCCGAGCTAGGCAACGTTTCCCGGATCACTGGTGAGTTGACTGTTCCGAGGGGCTGGTGTGTGAATGACGAATTTTTTTTTCTTCCACTTTTGGTGGCTCATTTGTACCTCGATTAGCAGCCATACGATACATGAAATTCCACACCGATGCGACATTGTGACGTGGGCCATTGAACGAGTGCAATCTCGATCGAGTTTTTTTATACCGCGTATAAAATTTGCAAACTTTTCATCAGAGGCTGGTAAAAAATGATTTAATTTTTCAAAAACTACAGATGTTGCTGCAGCTGCTCAGACGATAAATTGCTGCGAGTTTTTTTTTTCTCACGGGTAACGACTCGAGCAATACAAGCTGGATCTTTTTATTGCTACCTACACTTTTAAAGATTCATTCCTTCCCGTGCTCGTACGTAAATACACATAATTTTGTGCTAACATCACAACAATTTTATCGACAGAGCGAGATGTATAACATGTATTTATTATGTATCTGTTGTATCTATATACCTATATGTATGGCCAGTTCAGCGCAATATGCTAGCGTATGCCTATACAACATGAGCCGAGGATTCGTCGACCGCACTTGTTCGCCTATCGCCTTTGTGTTAATGATAATAATAATAATAATAATAATATATACGGTAGTGATTGCAAGTTAATCGATGGATGCATTTTGCTGCTACTTAAGTGCTTGTTTTATTTAACATGAGCACTATGTTATGCACTATGTATATAGTTATATTTTAGTTGAAATTGCCTGTGTTATGATTATTTTGCAATTAACGAAATTAATAGGTATACACGGAGAGACGAATTAAAAAAAAAAAAAAAAAAAAAATGCACGTAATGTGTTAGGTCTGGATCCGGCTGGTCCGCTGTTCGAGTCGCAGGACCCACGGGCTCGCCTCGACGAAACGGACGCGCAGTTTGTCGACGTGATCCACAGCAACGGAGAGCAACTGATCCTTGGGGGACTCGGCTCCTGGCAACCCATGGGCGACGTCGACTTTTACCCGAACGGCGGTCGCATGCAAACGGGCTGTTCTAATCTCTTTGTTGGCGCCGTCACTGACATTATTTGGTGTAAGTTTATACACATATTAATTATAATGTTTAAGTCTCATCATTGTCATCATCGTTAAAAGGTGATGCATGGTACCGTCTCGAAATCCAAAGTCAATTAATCTTTTTTATAATTATTTATTCGTATCATTGTAGGAAAAGCCTTTTTATTTTTTCATGATACGCAGATAAAGTATAATTATAATTACATTTGTTGATCACAAGTGTGCAAATAATTTCTACCTGCCGATGTACTTATAGTTACAACTTTCCGTAAATTAAATCAATTTTCATACCATCTTACTTATAAGTACTTCTTTGTTCCGCAAAAGTATATTTATAATATATCCTACCGACGACAGTAGTCAATTGAATAAGTCCGCTCTTAAAATTAAAATATTATCTATAACAGTTGGGTATTTGTATATTTGTCCATTGACCAAAAAACCAAGACCGTACTTATATACCTTTTTTAAATTTAAAAATCGAGGTAACGACCGTCAATACCTGGTGGCGACACTTTCTCACTCGACTAATTTTCGCACGTCAACTTGTAAAACTTACTGGCCTGCAATAGTGGTGTTCACGTTCGCACATTGGCTCAAAGCTCATCGGTACGCGTGCGTTGCTGGACTTATTTCCTACACCTTGTACTTGTGAGCCGGCTCGATTAGAAAGTCGCTTTTAACTCGCGGGCGCTGCGAAGCAGAGACACCACGCGGGTCGTTGCCATGTAGGTATCGAGATGTTCGCCGTCGTTGGATATACGCTACGTTGCATATGCTAGACTTGGGGTATTTGTTGTTTCTCCACCCCCGAAGATGCTTTTTTCCCACAGAAATCCTAAAACTTCAATAGTAAACCGTGTCCACGGCCAAATATATTATACATACCCTATATATTGTATAAATAAGTTTTTTCAACCTCGATAACTTTATACGAGATTACACTCTACATGAGTGGACGAGCGCCATGTAAACTTTGACTACAACTTTGAGTAAAATACGGGATTATTGTGCGCGGTTTTAGAGTCTAACGTATAAGATATAGATAATATAATACAATTAGGGATAAAAAAATCAAATGACGTGTGTGTATTAAAATGTGTCTTGTTGGTCGGTCCGACGGCTGACCCGTGCAGCTGCAAACTCGGTGGAGGGCAGGTCGTTGTGCAATCACCGGCGGGCTTACAAGCTGTTCACGGACTCAATAAGCCCCAAGTGCCGATTTCCGGCCTTTCCGTGCGCGAGCGGCTACGACGGGCTACTGCGAGGCGAGTGCTTTCCCTGCGGTAGCCGAAACACCCAGCACCCGGAGCCCATGCCGTGCGCCGACATGGGCTTCTACAGCGACAGGTCGAGGGCCCGGGGCCAACTTTACCTGGTGACCCGTGACGAGGAGCCCTTCTGCGCCCACCAGTACCAGGTGCGGGTGTACAACAGCAGGAACGAGCGCCCGGTCAAGAGTTACGGCAGGCTCCAGGTGACCCTTGTTACGGAGGGCACGATCAACGAGACCTTCCTCATGACCAAGAAGGACGATGAGGAGCTCCTCGTCGGTGCCACCCTACAGAGGATCGTCGTGCCCCACCCCTCCCTAGCCACCATCGAGGCGATCGAGGTACATATTATACTTTTTATATATTTTTTTTATATACAATACATATATACATAATGTTACCTCCGTTCCGTGATTATTATATTATAATATATCAGGGTGTTGTTGTACACCTATATGTTGTCCGTTTAGATAAAGTACACGGCGTACAGCGGGTGGATATCGTCGGGTCTGGTCTCGTGGGCCGTGGACAAGGTATCGGTGACGGACAGCTACGGGGCCGTGCGCTCGATCTGCAAGCGGGGCCTCGTCCTCGAGTCGGGCAAACCGGTCTACCTGAGCCTACAGCCGAGCGACTGTAGCGTGCCTCCCGAGGAGCACTCGGACCAACAACCGAACCAAGACGGGGAACAACAACAAGGCATCGGCCCCTTCACCAGGGAGCACAACTACGAGCGCCCAACAGGTAACTCATACGTAATACACGTATACCTACCTATATACGCACTCGTATATTAATATATATATATATATCGTACTATAATTATTGTGTGGATGCACATCCTCTCGTAGTTACGGACAGTAGCAGCAGCTTCAGCAACGAGGTGCCGCAAAACGCGGCCAAGGGCTTGGGCCCGTTCACCAGGGAACAAAACGTCGTGACCACGATGACCGAGAAGGATTACCCGGTTAGTGTGTGTGCATCTTTTATATATATGTATATATGTATATATATAAAAGATGGGGGGGGGAGTCGATACTTTTGTCGCATAATATATGTATACGCTCGTGCTTTAACCAGCTATTAAGTAGGTATTATATGTGTGCCTCAGCAGCAGCCGAGCGTGTCGCCGTGGTCGCTGGGTGAGTTGACAAACGACGATAGCTCAAACTCGGTAGAGACGAGCAGCAGCGCGAACAACGCGGAGCGCGGCCGTAGCTTCTCCGGGCCGACAACAGCTGGAATTTTAAACCTCGACCAGCGGAGCAACGTCGTACCCGTGATAACCGTCCCGCCCGAGCTACCGCAGGAACAACAACGGCCGAGCGCCAAGCACGAGCACCTCCCACTTGTCCCGGAGGTGAGATTACCGGGTGCCAACGGCAGCAACAAAAAGGAGTCGGGACGCTCGCTCAGGCTACCCGAGATCACGGAGCCGGTGCTCAGGCCGAGGGGCACGCGCCAGGACTCGGTGGTTTTCCCGGCTACCGTGAGCGCAACCACCACGACGACGAGTACCGCGGCGCCGGCTGTCGCGACCACGACCATGACGAATCGGGGCTTCACGGTGCAGTTGCTGCCCGAGCGGCTGGCCGGTATACTGGCCCAGGTGGAGCGCTACGCCAGACAGACCCTCCTGCCGCTCATCTCCCAGTACACTCCAAGCTTCATCGGTCAAGCCGGCAAAACCGAGCGGCCCAAGTACTTCCCACCTCTGGGTTGGTTTTGCTTATTATGCTTATTGTGTTGAACCATGCATTGTGGTCTTTTCACGCGTGTTGCTTTCATCGTCCCCTCGACTCGTGCAGGTAGCTTGTTCGGGGGCCGGGACAGCGGGGACGAGCGCAGGTACCTGTACTTTGAGTTCAACGAGGAACCGACGACGACGGAAAAGCGAGACGAGCGCCTATTGGCCATCGACAGCAATAGGGACGACTCGTGGATGCCGCTGACAGTGGCCCGCGAGGAAAAGACGCTCGCAGGTATACGAGTGAAATTTTTTTTTTTTTTTTTTTTTTTTTTTTTTTTTTTTTTTTTTCCGATTCCTCATGTACGCGATATATTATATATAAACAATAACGTCTTATTGGCTGCAGGCGAGTGGATGAACGAGGGTGGCTCGAGTTGGTCGCCGCTAAACGACAGTAGTGACGCTAACGCCACGGAGACGAAAATTGACGACTGGGTGCCGCTGGTATCGGCCCCCGTCGACGACTCGAACGGCACCTCGGGGACGAACGAGGAGAGGGAGCGCAAGTTCATACCGCTAATCGACTTGGCTCGGGGGGGCAGCAAAGGGGTGGACCCACCGAAACTAGAGGACAAGACGGTCGATCGACCGCGCTCGATCGTCTTTCCTTACGTCTACGAGAGGAAGAACGACCCAAGGACGAGGTACATTCCCCTCGTGCCGGAGGAGGATCTTGGCGCGTTAGCCGTAGACGACGGGGTTATCGGGTAACGGTAGTCATAAGCGCGCCTATACCACCTAAATGTATCATAGAATACGTACGTGCACCTATTTTACTTACTGCGATTTATTGTATGCCTGTTTGCTACGGATTCTCGCGCCACTTGGGATACATATAATTGATTACGTGACTCATTACCACTGTAACGATATATAATCATCCGCGTACTTAAACATCCTTTTTTAGAAGGATAATATTATATACATATATAGACCATCGAAAGTGCGTAGGTACACGCGGGTAATAACAATAATACGTTGTATAGCGATCGTGCCGTTTTAATTTTATTTCCAAGTACCTAATATTAAGTTCTTACTTATTATTATTATTATTATTTTTTTATTTCATTTTTTCTTTTTTTTTTGTTTACTTTATTATTCCGATACCCAGTAATAATTACTTAATTCATTCCTCCGTGTTTTTGCTCGGTTTTGCATTTTTGTTAGTGATCTCAGCTTTCCTTCAACATTTACGATAAATCATACTTGTCAAGTTATTTATTTGAAGGTAATTAAGATTATTGAGCGATAATTGTCAACAAAACAAGTACATGTTTAGAGCTTATACTCACCCAAATATTCATTAAGGGAAATAATTTTTTTTTTTACACTTGTCAATTATGTCAAAAACCAATTATAAAATTATAAGCCCATTGTACACAACATGTATATATCAGTCGTAAGAATAATATAACTTTAGTCAAGATTAATAGATTTTTTTTTTATCATAAAAGTTTTATTGAACTTATATTTTTTCTTTTAATAAAAGATTTAACCGGTAAGTTGAATCTATCTATATATTATATAACATAGACATTCAACGAAATTTTGTGTATATGTATCCGTATATTTGTGTAATTACGAAAGTTAAATC
>NW_019379551.1:430929-441851 GCF_000648655.2 Copidosoma floridanum
TTTTTATTTTTTTTTTTTTTTGAAGCCGCGGAATGTTTATCCAAAACGATGGGCTTCGATCGACCAAAAAGTAGGTACAGGTAGGCATTAAGAGGAAACTCCTCGGATCGGTAAATAATGTCAAGCACACGTCGAAGAAGGAGCGCACGTACGTAATAAATGTGTAATATATATGTATAAAGCAGCCGAGCGTTTGAGAGAAATTGAAATTTACGACACCGACCAAGGTCGTCCGCGTGGCCTCGATCCGTCGCCCGCGAGAAAATCCCCCGAGAACAAGCGGAGGAGGAGGCGGCAAACAACAATACCCCGCCGATTCTTTTTCCCCTGTGTGACGGCGTAACGAGCCGATCCCGCGCCTCCTCTGACGGATGACTCCACACGCACATACACACCGCATTTTCGCATTCAACCTGCAACTGGAGGTGAGACTAGCGCGATCTCGTTGCATCAGGGCTATACGGGTATAGGTCGAGTTGGGAAACCGTACGAGTGTGCGCGCGTCCGTGTGTTATTTGTGTACTGGAGCACAGGCCGCGTGGGCGTCCACGACGGCCGTCGGGATCTTCTCTCCTCTCCCGCTCGCGGTCATTTATTCCTCACTTTTGCGCGCGCGGCCGCGTTTCGTAATGCCTTTTTTTTTCCTTTCCCTTCCCTTCCTCCCGATATTCATTATCATCATGAATTAAAAACGCGAAATCCCGCGTGCTTGGAGCGAGAAAAGAAATAAAGAAAAAAAATCGAGATCGGTAAAGATCGGCAAGTTTTTTTTTTCCTCTCTCGCTCTCTTCTCCTAGCGCGCCTACTCGCTGTTGGGATTTGCATACTGGGCGAGGACGGGCGAAACGTCGCAACCGATCTACGGATCGCCAATTACATACTTTGGCGAATCTTAAAATCGTCATGAGTATAGGTATACGTCTCGATGATGCACTCACGGTAATCGGTACGCCGTTGCTCTTGAGCACCTCAAGGTCCTTCAAGTACCCCGCTCCGTCGAAACCATCGGAGCACCGATGGCTCACCCGACCCTTCTTCCTGTTCCTGCTAGCGAGTGCCATCTCCAGGAGGTCCTCCCACTCGACCACGTCGTAGCTGAGCGACTGTCCCGTGGTCCTGCTCCTCTTGACGACCTTGCCAGTAGCGGCGTGTCTCCTCGTGATGGCGCAATTCCTCCCGTTCATCGCCTCGAGCTGCTGCTCCGCGTCCGCGGTTATCCTGCGGCCCTTGCGCTCCCGGGGCAACCGGATGATGTTGCTGTCGTCCCAGCCCTCCTCCATCTTCCGGATCCTGTCGTTAACGGCCAACCCGCTCCTCAAACTGTCGGCCCAGGTCTCTTTTTTCGGCTGCTGACCGCGGCGCAAGCTCGACGTGTAGTTGGTGCCCCGGACGAGGGGCGACGTTGGCTTCCCGTTGCTCCTACCGATCAGCTTGACCGAGTCGTCGTAGATCGACTTGGCGTGGTCAATGTCGTCGAGGACCCTGTCTATGCGGCGTATCATGCTGGTCGGGTCGCTGTGCCCCGGCTCCGACGAGTTGAGGCTGTCGCTGTCGCTGTAGTCCCAGGAGCTCGTGCTGTTCCTGCTGAGCTTGCGCGCGTGGTGTCCCGATGGCGTCCCGCCGATCGGCTCGGCCGTCGATCTTTTCGGGCCGTTCCTCGCACGGGGTTGCTGCTTGCCCGGCTGCAGCGGACTCGCGCACGACCTTCCACCCGGGGCAGGCCCGTTTTTCCCGTTGAGCAGCGCTTTGCCGATCCCGCTCGCGTGGGCCTTGCCCTTGCAAGCTCGGTGGTGGCGCATGTGCTCCTGATGCGTGGCCGGCATGTTTTCTTCGACTTTGTCGAACCGCAACACTTTCACTGACGCGAAACCAAAGTCGTTCGCACGAGCGCGAAATATAGGGGGATGGAAAAATGAAAACAAAGAGCTTCAAGCCAAGTAATTAGCTGATTAAAAATAGACGGCGTTTGAAGAGGAGGCCCGAGGGGGAGAAGCGCGCAACTTGAGGTTCCGGAGAAAAATGACGCGCGTATTCTCACGGCGCGCGAAAGTTATAAAAGGGTGAAAGTCTCTCGTCGTCGTCTCCTCTCAGCTGCTGCAACGACAACACGAGGGGAAGAGCTAGACGGCAACCTTACACGTGTATTAAAATATATGTATAGATATATTGCACATATATATTATATATGCACACACACACATACACACACGTCGGAGACGCGAAATTCACATTTTGCAGTGTCCCCTTATGGTCGTAGACGTTGCGGGGCTAGCCGAGCTGAAGTGCCGTTTTACGATGACCAGCTCACATTACACTTCTCGAACAACTGAGTCCACATTTGGAGAAAAGTCTTACATCAAGAAATTTAGAAAGTTTGATACTTGTTTTCGTTTTTTCAGAAAGTTTTGAAGTCAAAATGCCGGGATCGATTAGTCCATTGTACTTTGTAGCCGCGTATTTCAATTTAATTGATTCCAGTGTCATCATGAGCGCAGTTTATTTATTAGGTGACACAAAATTACAATGTCTTTAATATTAACAAGGAAACTTACTAATGGAATATCTACTCGTTTAATTATTTACATTATAAGTCTCGTGAACTATATATGGTCAAACAAACAGGACACATTTTAGAAATATGATTATCTTGTATTACAAATTGTGGTTATCTTCGAGTGCAGTATTATTTAAAATTAGCTAAAAAATTTCGTGCTAATACGATCGGTAGAAATTTAAGTAAATATTTACTTTGGCTAAACCAAATAGGTGGTTCAACATGACCGGGGTGGTAAGCTTACACTTGACTATTTTGGAAACACTAATTTACGTCTATGAAGATTTTATTTTTATAAAAGATGTAATTAAGTTTATAATTTTATACTACTATTTATAAAAGTGTTTGTGAGGGAATAGATCCTCTATTTTGATTGCCATGCAGGAAATAAAAAATAATTTTAGCACAATCTCGATAGTAATGACACGGGTTCAAATTATACTTTTCACAAAATTTTAATTTAATCCATTAGTGCACCGCTCAATTACGATATATATTTTTAGGAATTTTTGTTCCAATAAAATAATTTTAAATATACTTTTACCCCACACAACTTGCACGGGTGAAAAATTTGTAGATAATACCAAAGAGTGAAATAAATTATCGATTGGCCATAACAGAGCCAATTTCGGATAAATAAATGAAATCATCTAAATAGATTGAACGGGTAAAACTTTCGGCAGGTCCAATTTTTTCTCAAACAACGCTATGTGAAAATTCGTAACAACGACAGCTTCCACCTAAATACACGAAATTACATTCGACATCATACCAAAAGATTTTATTTACTGCATAAAAAATTTCTAAGGATTACCACTACTATATTATTTATACTGTACGCATACAAATAATTTCAGCTTGCCTCTATTATATTAATGCATACAGCAACAAGACCAAAAACAGTAAGGCGCGCACACACACACACACACACACACACACATTTTCATAAAAATTATGATGATAATGCAGTATAATAAGTGAGCAAAAGTAAAATATAATATAAAACGAAATCTGGCGAGTTGTGTAATGCTCATCTTTCAGAGAATACAAATTTTTATACTTCCGTACCCGTACTTGTGGATTCTGTGGTTTATACATCCAGCGATTAAAAAATTTACTTTGAATGAAATTTGTTTCAATTACTTTGTACTTTCCACAATATTTTAAGTATTATCATAAAGAAAATAATGATAATAATACTGACCTGAGTATGTTTGGATGGTTGAGCTTGTTCATGAGTTGCACCTCCTTGAGCATGTTTGGTCGATTGGACGGAAGTTGGTTCATTTTCAGGACCATCACCTGTCCCGTCACTTTGTGGGTAACCTGAAAATGCAAGTAAAACGAAAGCCATCAGTTTGATGCAATATTTTCTCGCATAAAACGACTATCGTTTAATAAGTACATTGCATCGACTCTTAAAGGTACGTCTCGGTCTGCATGTACATTTATAGTATATGTGTGGGCAGGTATTTCAATAGTACGTAGTATATTATATACACACAGCTCGCACAGTTCGTACCGATAAAATACAAAGCAACAGTGCAAAGCCATCGGGAGCACGCCATCATGTCAGATTAGCAGCGCGAAGTTGCCAATTATTTTTAGCTATTTTTCTTCCAATACCAGTAATTCTTCCTGTTGTAGTTCATGCTGCCATTTAAATTAAAAGAAAAAAAAAACTTTGAGTGACATCAATTTGTTTTATATAGTCATTCGTTTATCCAGTTTACTGATTCATCGTGTGTAATGATCGAGGTAATGATTATGTGTATGTGTGACACGCGAGCAGTGACTGTACTCTTTGATTCGCGTTTATTGGCAAATTTCATTATATACCTATGACTATGTTTGGGTAAGTAATGGCGTAATAAGCCGTCGATCGCAAGTAATACTATTACATAGTTATATATTATTTATATGAGGAAAATTTCAAGCCGACGCCGAAAGAGAAAAGAAAGGTACCTACCAAACGGGGGCACAGCCCTTCCGTCTCTTTCACTTGAGGTATAATTAAATACACTTGGGTGAGGAGAGTCGCACGCGTGGACCTCTTGTGTGATGATTAATAAGTATCTTGAATTTGATTAAATTACCTTCATTATAGGTCTATACATAATCCTACGAAGTATCTACATGAGAGAATGCAATTTTTCGCACGAGACGAGGAAAACTTGTCTCTCACGCATCGTCGTCGTCTATCAATAACATATTTATGTATAAACTGTACACTGCAGATAACATAGCTGGTTGCCGTGCTCTTTATAACAGTAATCTACAGCTTCGAATGTATAATATGTCTGGTTAAAGAGTAAAATCGCGATGTTGTTAATACATCGGCGGTGTAAGTTATACATTGAACGAAAGTTCCGTATAGTACGAAAACCCTTTTTGTTCACATCATCTCTCTCTTGCCTGTCGTTTCCAACTCCCACCATCTTCCACGTCATCATCCGGAACTTTTACCATTGTGCGATGCGCCGCCGACGCCGGCTGAACGATACATACAAGTGCGCGGATTTGGAGGGGACTCTGGAACTTTTTCGGAATGTGTCGCGAAAGTTATCGCATGGAATGCAACGCGTGTGAAAATGCGTACACTTTTATTATTGTTCGCATCTCAGCTGCGGCTTTCAGTTGTCGATAACGATTTCATTAGTGACCAGTATACCAATAGCTACAAGGGCAGTATACAGAAACATAAATTTTATAGCGGTCTTATAAATACTTATGTCAGCATAATATAAACGTATGTATACATACGTGTTGAAAAAAATTGTTAATTTTTTCTCGTATATGTATTTTCGCGCGAATAATGTAAGATGGTATCAATTAATTCTCATCGTACCTTTGGCCTACAACAAAAACGAGAAAGTTACTGACAATTTCATCTGTCATTGCGTCCAACTACGATGATTAATAATAATACAACCACTGCTTGTAACATGACTTAAAAATCCAAGATTCGAGTGTTAAATATCTTTACTTACAGGCAGCTTGAAAAAGTACAAGAAATATTATACTTTATATGTACTTGCACCACCGGCTACGCTGCTGCGCCGATAAATCGAAACGCATCCATGAGCGACAGCAGCTTTAAACTTTGCTGCCGCAGAACTATTAATAAAGATCTGCTCTCTGTTTGGCATAAGCACAACCCACATTCAAAAATAACTGCGGGCTTATGGGAATTTCGTAAGAAAAAAAAAAAAAAAAAAAAAAAAAAAAAAAAAAAAAAAAAAAAAAAAAAANAAGTCGCGCGAGGCAGGAACATTATTTTTAAAAGGGATGACGCAACTTGGGATGCAATTATTATTATTATTATTAGAAAATAGAACGGCATATTGAATTGGCAATAATATGTATATATAAGGTTGCGGTATTATACACACACATACACACACACTCGTGGATGAAATATCATGTAAGAGGGGCATGGTATAATATACATACTCTCTAAATTTAAACCAGTGAAAATGTTCACTATTTTGGTAGTGAATGTCTGTTTCACTTGAAGCTAAGTGAAAATGTTTACTATTTAGATATAAGTTTTTTTTTTTCACTTTCAATGAAGTGAGAATTCCACTTTTCTAAAGTGAGACGTTCTTCAAATCACTAATCGCTAAGAAATAGTCAAATAATTCACTATTTCGTTAAGGGTGTATAGTATATACCAGCGCTGGGAAATAAAGGGTGGTGTAGGGGGGGGAAAGAGACAGACAGACAGACACCCACACACAGCTAGCGAGAGAGAGNGTCACTCAATTCTGTGGACGATGAAAAACATGTGGATAAGAGCTCGCGAACAATTTAAAGGGTTAAGGTGTAGAATATTTAACTATGTAGCTGATACAGTTTTTTGCTGGGCGACAGCTAAATTACGATGACGATGCGGTGTAAGTATACGTAACTATATAAACAAAGTTGGTCTATGAAGATAGAAAGAAAGGGCGAGGGAGAAAAGTGGCTTTTGAAGGAGGCGCTAACTTTTGACGACTACGGGTGGTATTCCGAGTTGTTTTTTCATTGATGACACGACAACTATGGTGGTTGCGACAACGACAATAAGACCAATTGACAATAATATATCTTTTTTCTTCTAGTTCTAACTATCTCATTGAAATAGAAATTAAAATGTTCGAGAAAATGTTCGCCTAATTGCATAAGACTACTATGTTGCATACAGGTTTTTGTTGAAACGTGTGTTCAATTTTACAATAAAACAAATACACATTTTTTTTCTTCTTTAGTGTGAAAAAATAAAATACTCCGTTAAATAGTTTGAAATAAAAATTTACGGGAGTTCACTGTAAATTCAAGTGTGTTGAAATACATGTGTGCGTACATAGTTGACATTTGGGGTTTTATTTTATTTTTTCTATGAAATTCCTTAGCGTATAAAGTTGATAAACGATTCAAAAGAAAACAAATTGATGCTTCGTAAAATATTTCACGTATTCTATTAAACTAAACAATTGTTTTTCTTCAACGATTGTCATCGAGAAAGCCGTCGAGAGTAAAACATATCTGTGACGAATAATACACACTTGTAAACGTGTTAAATCAGTGACAGCCATTTTTTTTTGTATTGGTTTTTTCCGTTGATAATTGTCCAGTTTAGTACAACTGATGAAATATTTGGTGCGTTCTAGATTATATATTAATATAATATAATATAAATAACCGAAATTAATATATAGTCGATATTAAACATATTTTGCGCGTATGTAGTTGTCACGTATAAGAACAGTATTTTTTTGGCAATTAATAAACGAAGACCCTTACACATTACTTCGCTAAACTCAATAAGCATCAATCTGGACAGCTTACGTACCAAAGTGTATCTTTTTCACGAAATTCCTTCTCTTGCAACACCCATGCAAAGTCATGCAAAGAGGTAAAATACGAATGAAGGTGATGCATATTATGCATACAGAGAGAGAGAGCCATCCTACTTTGCCCAAACACACACACATGGTGCAGCACTTGAGCACCTACTTACAAGTGTGTATTTGCGGGCGCTTGATACGCGCGATAAAATCCAGCGAGTGGAATATTTCGCGGTCGCGGGCAGGACGCCGAAAGATTCGCGGGGAGAAAGCAGCAGCAACAACTGTTCCCATGCGTACAGCATACATGTATACATGCAGCAGCCTACAGCGCATAATAATAATAATAATAAGAGTGTTATTGTGATAACGCAATATTGTGGAAAAAAAAAGGAAAAGAAAAGGTCGAAAGACTCACTGTGCAGCAGTGAAAGGCGAGCTGGAGAAAGGCCGGGGGTGGATCGGCGGCGGCGCATATCTCGGCTACGGCCAGGTAGTCGAGGCCAAAATTGTCGGATCTGGGCAGGACGTCCGGATCAGCGGGTACTCTGCCTATGAGCTCGCATACGACGATGCCGAAAGAAAACACGTCAGATCTGTGATCGTACCATTGGCCCTTGAGGCACTCGGGTGACATCCAGTAGGGACTGCCTACGGTGCTAAGTCTGTACCCGGTGCTCGGATCTGGTATCTTGGCTGCAAGGCCAAAGTCCCCGACTACGGCGGTGAGCTGTTCCGTGCCGTCGTCGTCCCGGGGATAGCAGCGCACGAGGACGTTCTTCGAGGTAAGGTCCCGGTGAAAGAGGCCCCGGCTGTGCAGGTACGCCATGCCGCAGGCCGTGTCGCGGGCCAATTTCATTCGCTTTTGATGGGGCAGCTCTACGTGCCGGGACATTATCAGCTGCTCGAGGCTACCCCTGTTTATGTACTCGGTCAGGGCGTGCAATTGGCCCTCGTGCACACACACTCCCATGAACCTGCAAACCGTCACACATACGCCAATATATATATATATGTATATATTATTTGGCTACTCTTAGCCAATTTTTTTTCTTTTTTTTTCCCTCCCCTCCCGTAGTTTTATTCGAGGTTTTATTGTTTATTTATGACAATGGTAATTGCTCTACACACACACACACCATATAACCATATGCATATGTGTATAATATAACATAACAGCGGTGCTCATAATATATACATCGCGAATAAATCAATTGTTTGGCAGTCATTTACATGAGGTTAATTTATTATTTCTTATCACGGTAGCAGAGTATACAATACAATACATACCCCAACACCAACACACACACACACACACACACAAATATATATGTAGCGATACGGTGAGCTAGTCGCTAAAAAAAAGATTGAAAATTGCTGTGTGAGCGCTAAAAATATTTATGAATCAGCTGCTTCCTCGACAAAAATCTAAATTAGCCCTATGTGTATCCATGGGTCCCTACTTCCCCCTATAATATACACATTATAATGCCTGTACTACCGGTACTTGAAAATTGGTAACGAAAGAAAAGCATATATAGATATATACACACACACGTAAAGGTTATTGCAACTAAAATCTGCCGTACGCAATGCAAATTTTACACGTATACCAGCGCAGCTAAGTGAGCAAGCAAGAGAGAAAGAGAGAGCTGTGGTCAGGTCGTCTTTTTCCGAGGCACATTTCATTCGCCAAGGAGGATGGTGGGGGGTGGGGAAAATAAAAGAGGGGAAAAACGATACGGGAGATCAGCTCTGGTAATCTACTTCCGTGGAGAGTCCGCGACCTTCGGGAAGTGCCGTTATGGTCGAAACCCAAAGATCCTCGACCCGCTTGCTGCTGATGATATACGTATGTATACAAGTATAGTTAGTGAGCCTCACTCGGTTCAACACCTTGATTGCTTAATAAAATTAAAGTCGCGCGAGGCAGGAACATTATTTTTAAAAGGGATGACGCAACTTGGGATGCAATTATTATTATTATTATTATTATTATTATTATTATTATTATTATTATTGTATACTGTCTCCGAGTAGCTGTATATACAGTTACAAGTTTGGAATCTTTGGTGTCAAATGAGCCGTACCAACGACGCTTCAAGAGAGAGAGAACGAAAAATTTTATTTTAAGCCAAAAAATGTTGCTTCGGAATCAGCATCAGAAAAAGTGACAGTAAAAACAAGCTCAAAAACAAAGCCATCTACATTTTGCTCGAAGTCAACCCAGCAGCGCTATGTATAGCAAAATTCATGCTATACTGCAGTTATTGCGTTAGCGTCACGCGGCGTCACGCACACTAACGTGAGCACGGTTACTTAGTAAGAAAATTGTAATCCAAGAGTTTTCTTTTCGGTACCTTACGTTGTTGTTTATTTCATTGTTGTTCGGCCGCACACTCTGCTTCAATTGCACGCTTTAATTTTTGTTTCTTTCACTTTCGCGTGCAACACATGTGCGAGGATAAGTAGGCATAAGTATACGTATTACTCTTTAACCGAGTACCGTGATAAAAGTAGCTATTAAAAAAAAGTCCGAAAAAGGGGACGACGCTGAGCATTGAATTTTTTTGCGGGAGATTCGATCGGCTCTACTTCTCCGCGGGCACGGCGAAAGTTTACATGTATAGGTATAACCCGGTATAGCGTCACTGATGGACCACTTTCGATTGTTCCCGTATGTACCTACATAATTTTTATATGATACACTTAACTGTTTGTGGATATGGTTAAATTATGGTAATAACATACACTGCAATCAACGAGTGCACGGATCAAGTTGTTTTTTGGCTGTACGTATACTTAACAATGATGACGCTTTCCGTTAGTTTTCCTCTTTCAGTTGCACGCGTGTTTAGTTCCTTCTCTCTCATATATTTCATCTTTTAATTTTTTTGGTCGTCAGATCAATATTCCGCCATAAAGTTTTGTCGATCACAGTTAGTAAACACGATTTTATTAATATATAAGTGTAAAATTATCAAAGTGTATCTATTCATAATTGCCAGCAGTTAGTCCATGCTTTTTCATAAGGCAAATATTAGATTATGTCGTGTACCATGTGTCTACATGATATACGTTGAAGTAAACGTGCCTCTCTGCAGTGTAAAATTATTGTCATTTCACTGTGTGTATCATGTATGATGCATTTCAGTTCGTAATAAAAGTGCAGTGATTCAAGTATTATGTTATTACTGTTGTAGCAATTTATAAATACACCACTAATACGTGGTGATGTGGTGACAATTTCACTGCTTTATGTAGTAAAAATTTCACTGTTTTATGGGTGAAAATTTCACTGCTTTGTGGGTGAAAAGTTCACTTCTTTATGTGGTGAAAATTTCACTGCTTTTGAGAGTTAAAATCATTTCACTATTTTATGAAGCGAATATTCACTATTTGCATGTGACCTGATCCTAACTGACGAGGGTAGTGAAAATTACACTGTTAACCAGTGAAATTTCACTGGTTTAAATTTAGAGAGTATAGCATGATAACGCATATAAGGAGAATCATATGAGCATGGCAAAAAAAAAAAA
>NW_019379551.1:443611-453611 GCF_000648655.2 Copidosoma floridanum
CTTTTTTTTTTTTTTTGCGGTTGGGATAAAGGCGGATTAAGACGAAGACGCTAAACTGTTTCTGGCATCTAATTGACCGGTGATTCTTTTTTACAAAATGAGCGTTGAAGCGATATCACGAAGAAATGAATTATCAAACAATGATATACGTTTGTTAAAAATTGCGTCGTAGTGCAGTGTGGCCGTACATACAGGTAAATATTCGAACAAACCATGTGCGGTGAAAGCAGTGAAGGGGAAATGAGGTAAGATAGATTGTATATCGCGAGTAGAGCCACTTCGATTCTGAGGAAAGAAATAGAGTGGAATAAATCGCGTGGGGAGGCGATACACACACAACGCGACTGAGCTTTAGTGTACTTATCTTGGTTTTATTTGTCATCGCCCTGCTTTGTGTCGTTGAAATACGTATATTCCATGGATTTTTTCGAATTTCGACGGAATTTTTCATGTTTCTTTGAGGAATACGCTCCTTTCTCTCTACCATTGTAAGGGATACGTCACCGAACACACGCGAACAAAAGATATTCTCGCAAGGACGCGTATTCGTTGAGCTGGTAATAACGTAAAGACTAGAGAACAGTATTTTTTTGCCACCTTTAAAATGTTTTGAAAAAACCACCCGAATTATTATGATTGTCATTCTAAGGAAGAAAACCTGCCATTGTTAATTCCAGCTCGGGAGCCAAATCCCCGCAAATTAAATGCCCGTGGATGTATCCTGGCAGCCAGTGTCAGTCACGGCTCGAAACTACCCTCGTGCTCGAAGTACCGTTTGTAAGATTCACGGCCGAGCTGGAAATGGATCAGCAATTCTCGAGACATTCTCAAAAAAAGCATCGGTTCGTTGCTAGTCCGTGAGCTCAACCTCCGGCTCTTTCGACCAAAGAGAGAGAGAAAGGAAAAAAAAAAAGAAAAAAAAGAAAAAAAAAAGAATACAATACGTAAAACCAAAGATACATAGATAAAATTATATGAAAGAAAAATAACCACGAATGTTACAATAACTGTATTATCTTTGACTTAAAGTATTGTCATCATCGACACGGTTTCTATCCAATCAAACAATTACAAGAACAATTGCCTTTTAATCTAATCACACGTAAATATTTGTCGTGAGAAAAATAAGTTTCATGTACAGCACCCATGATGAGGTAGCTACAAAGTTACTGGTTTTATATTTTATGTAATTACTTTACTAGATAAAACACTTGTTACGATTATAGGTTTTTTTTTTGTTTTTTGTTTTTTTTTAGAACAGTTTAGGTTACAATATATTTACTACACGAGAAAAAAAAGAGAGAACGATACTATGCTCAAGGTTGACTCGAGGCCGCTATTTACATTAGCTGTGCACCTGTAGATATTAGGTTCTTGAACGAGGACTAAATGGTTTAGAGATGTATTTTTTTTTCTTACTTATCCAGTGTTACTTATCAAGTGTATGTTTAGAAGGCTCGTTTTTCTCACTTCCGACAAAACGATTTCACTTTTTGCCGCTTTTTGCGGCTTTTTGCGTACACCTATTTTACTTGTGGTTGAGGAGTATTTAAATAATTATTTAAAACGCTGTCAAATCATGCTTCGCATTTACCTCCTGATCAAATTATGGTTTGAAAGTATTTCTAGTTCAATTTGTATGATAACGATAGATAAATAATTATAACATTCACATGGAGCTGTACATCTATAGATCTACCCTGTTTGTAATCTGTTCGATTATCAAACACCATATTTCGTTTAAAATGGAACAGGCTACACACGGTTTGTGCAAGTTACGTTTGACACAAATGTCTTGCCGATAATACGCAAAACTTGTGTATTTCAGCATCACGCTAACCATAATCATGCACTTATTTTGTGTAATTGTTAAAATTTTTTTTAAAACGAAAATATACCAAGTTTCTGTAATTTTGAGATTAATTCATTCGTGTGATTCAGTAAACTACACAAAATTTATAACTATATTTTTATTTATTTATAATTTTTCAATATATGGATTTATTTATTTACTGAATGGATGGCAATGTTTCAAGGGTATGATACCCTGCATGCAAATATAATTTATTTTGCGTGGGCTACTGTTCAAATGTACATTAAAAATTTTGAGAATTAAAAAAAAAAAAAAAAAAAAAAGCTAACCCAACCAGGAATTGATTGGTATATTTTCACGTATTTTTAATTTAATACACGACTCTTCAGCACGAAACAATTCATCCAACTTAAAAGTTGCGAGTTACGTCTTATATCATTGCTTAGGCGTGAGTAGGTAATTATTTTTCTTAACTAAGAAATCGAAATCAACAGAACCGTAAAATCTAGTGGGTGATGTAAGTGCATGCACGTAATTCATTTGGAAAAAGGGCCTCGACCCAGATCGAATCGCACAGTCGTGAATTTTGCGCCTTTCTCACATTCGCTCCTACTCACGAATTTTCCAAGATCGACGGCTGTTCTATGTTTAGACGGGTGAATATCCAGAGGGAGATGGGGCAGAGAGAAAATTTGCGAGACTTTCCCCACGACATCCGCTTCTGTTTAATTTTTTTTTTTTTTTTTTTATACATCGTACATGGTTATATATTATGATGTACTGTGTTGCATTACAATGGCAAATTTTCATAACTTGAAGCGACTGTACCAGTATCCTCAAAGTGAAAGATGAAAAATCCTACACAAGTAAGATGATAAATATGAAAATGACATTGCGTTTAGATTGGTAATGAAGAAAAATGAATCTCAAGATGCGATGAGCGCAAGGTATCAAAGATTTTGCAGGGAACAAGCACGCGTCAAAAATAACACCTAGTCTCAACCCGGTCGAGGAAGAAGAGTAGCGGCACCCTGCACCGCATCCGTCGGTTCGATAAAAGCGAGACGATAAGTAGGTATTACGAGCAAAAACTCACGGCATGCGCGACTCACTACCGTCGCCCAGAACGAGAGGTAACAATAACAAACAAACAAACAAACAAAAACTCTAGATGTATCTTGGCACGCGAACGAAAAAGCTGCTCGGCACATGCAAATACGAGCGTATGACCCCACCAAATGGGTATAGACTCGTGTTAAAATAAGGAGAAACATTTTGGTTTTCCTTAATTTTTCTCGAACCATACTGGCGTTGTGGTTAATAATAATGCATAAGCTTAGATATAAATACACACTTGTGCGCACAGAGAGTAGCGACTTCCTGCCGACCTATTTTTAACACCGGCTGACCGAACATTCCAATGTACGTGACTTTGCGCGAAAGATGCCCCCAGAAAAACCGCGACCGAGTGGAACTTGATACTCATACCCAGTCGGCGCCGAGATATATTTTCACCCCCTCCTCTTCCACTCATCGCACACACACACACACACACACACACACACACACACACACACACAAATGATGGCGATGACAACAGTAATACCTATATAACCTCACCCGTGTCTGCCCCCTCTCTGAGCTATGTATAGCCGCCGATGATGGTCATTGCACGCCAGCGTATCGACTTCTTTCCACCGTCCCTGATTTATGCATTCAGTGGCGTTTTTTCTCTTCCTTGTCTCCTTCAATGGAAACGTCATTCAACGCCTATTTAAATAAGCCACTTACTCTCGACTCGAGCTAGCTCAACGAAAAATAAGTATATAATTATACACATATTAAATATATCAATGGAGTGCACACCACCAATGTAGGTAGGTACGGAATGCGAAAAGCACATATTTGTGCCAAAATTAAGGCAAATACAGAATTAGACTCATCTTAGTCTTAGGCTACCCAAATACATTCAACCCGTTCAACTGATGCAGAAGCTCGTAGGTATTTTCGAGATTTTCATCAACGACGAACAGTACCAGCGCGTATTTCAATAAGCGCGCCTACTTACTACACACTTGCCTCGTATCTATTAATTAGTGTGTTAGTACCTGCAGCACAGTCACACAAGTACTTCAACTTATAAACATATTCGTTAAGTAATCATTTCCGCTTTCAGAGAACAAATTCCTTAAGGCAATTAATTACGTCCAACACACACACACACACACACACACACACACTCGAGTATATATATATATATATTTATTTAGTCGGATGATATGCGTGTACAGACGACGACGTGACGTGCAATTCATCTCTCTGTTTTTTGTCTCATATCAACGCATCGAACCTTTTTTGGCTTTTGTGGGCATCCTTTGAAAAAAACAAATAGTGTTAGAATTACGCTCGTGTACTTTTTTTTTTTNGTGTCTAACTCCCTCTCGCCATATAATATATACACGGAGTCCCTCGACTACGTATGGCATTGTTTTGACATAATTTTTTTTTTTTTTTTTTTTCCTACTTCCATACGAGCGCTTAACCAAATTGTTGTTTTGGATGCGAAAATCAGTGCGCCTCCAACAATAAAATTTAGTGGACAATAGACATACAACGTATACAATTTAAAAAGAAATGACTTTGGTCTCTGTGAACTGATGAAAGAGTATATGAATCCCTCGATGAATCCCAAAAAGGGGATAGATATAGGAAGAGGCCAACGAAAACTGCAGTGCCTCACGGTGGTGCGCCTTCGATGAATGCTTTTTCCTCGCTTCTCTTATATTTGCCGATGATTAAGACGCGGGAGGAAAAAAGTTAGGATTCGGAAAATATGCGATGTACGTGTGGATACGGACGCGCCGTCGAGAGCTTCGAAAATAGAACGCGTGGGCCGCGGACTGGCGACACGCGTGTCTCCTTCGCTCTTCTACTTTCGCCCATCTTCGTCAATACCAATACATACGTATGGTACAATGTAATGTGTGTACAATGTGCACAAATTTTTTCTTTCATCCATTTGTCGTCGGATGTTTATTTTATTTTATTTATTCATTTTTTTTTTTTCATTTACAATACACACATATATATATATATAGCTACAATATACAAGGAGGTACATGAGACGTAAACAAAATCAAGACCTGTAACTAACAGTCAGACGCGCGGAACTCGATAAAATGCAATGTAGATGACATGCGCATTGCAAATATTTTTTCTTTAACCTCCGGGTCTACACTATGCAACATAATATATGTATCATTATCTTTATAATACATTAACCTTCAGGGATATAATGTATTGCTTGCGTATCTGCAATGCGTGATGGATACACACACCTAACCGACAGCATTATCTGGTACTGATATATGAAAAAAAAAAAAAAAAAAAAAAAAAAAAAAAAAAAAAATAATAATAATAATAATAATAATAATAGTAATATTATTATATACGTACGCGTGCAGTGGAGGTTTCCCTCTCTCTCTCTGGTGTACCTATGCTGTGTGTGCGTATGTGCATAGGAAGCGCTTGTACGGCAAGATATTTTCGAGATCGTTAAATCGGCCGTCGCCGGGGGAGAGATAGCACGCGCGCTCCGCTGCAGAGAAGGGAGAAAGCAGCAACGGCGAGAGCGATAAATGCAATTGGATCTGGCCATCGGCGCCAAGTGTTATGTGTGTATGTATATATATATACACACACACACACAAAAAACAGTTTGCAGAAGATGATTAATAGATATTATGTACGTAGTAGAATGAGTGCGTGTGTACACACATGCGCATAGCAGCAGAGGGTGACACAATCTCGAAGCTTATTGTATACGTATAGGTGGATGGACACACTTTTAAGCTAAAGCGTGCGCTATGTACGGTATGAACGAGGACGCGCTTATACAAACGGGGCCTTTTCGATAGCGGGAATCAACTGGATCACGGTCTTCCAGTCAAGTGCAATTGTGCGCGAGATATGTGTCTGAAGTTTCGAGCACTCGCCTAGGTGATTTTTTCCAAATTAATTTTCCCGCACCCATTTTGCAACTGTGGCAAGTTTAGTAAATAATTATTTGTATTTTACCCTTTCACGAATGTCGGACTTGAGGAAAATTTTCTACGTCATTATTACCCGCACGTTTTCGACCCAAATAAGATAGTTTTTACTATAATAAGTACGTAACTCGTGAGATTATTTGATTTCGAGACGAAAGATCGCTCTATATGTGCATCTCGATTTTACGTCCTCGTAAATCCGCATAAATCAAATAACATTGAAACTTTACTCGATTTAATTATTTATTACCTGGCCATCTTACGTTACTTTGATTCATACGTTGTATTGTTTTTCTACATAAATATGTACGTGTACTAGATATTTAAACATTTCTTTTTTTTTCTTTTTCCCTCAAAAACTTTGTATTTTAAATAAAAATGACTTATTCGTTGTTCAACATAAAGTCAAGAGAGCTTTTACATGCCGAATGATGGTCAATGCTATTTTCTAAACTTATAGATTGTGAAAGCGACGTTTTCACTAAACTATCGCTTGTTCGTTTACGTTGAGAAGTGCACACACCGCTCACCGAGTATGGGAAACATGAAGACACTTTTGCAACACTTTTTTTGCACGCGCCGATATGGAAACTCTTAGCTGCATCGCCGGTCTTTTCTATAAAATTACGAGGAAGAGAGAGAGAGAGAATTGAATTGAATTGAAACACAGTTTATTAATGCCAAGGATAAGATATCCGAATGGCAATAGCATATACAAAATACGGTAGAGTTTTACAATACCATACAATAAATGACCAAATTTAGGTTAACGATAAATAATAAATGTAATATCAAAGTACTTGGTAAAATTCGATGTTTAACAACAACAATATAGTAAAAGAGGACATATAGTCACATAACATAAAAATTGAGTAGCATAAATATCCTATTCAAGAGCAATCACAGACCACAAGCGCAACAAGTTACCCATTTGTACAGATAAGTAGAGATTGACTAATTACAAATTACCTTAGACATTATTAGTTAATAAAACGTTTAGATCCATAAGTACCATTTAGTCGAGACGCGATGTAAGCAAATACCTGTGTAGGGCCGTCTTAAACATCCCGATACTTTCCTTTAAGCGAATGGAGGCTGGAATAGTTTCCCAAAATCAAGAGAGAGAATCCCATTTTTAGAGCACTAGACATACTATAGATGCATTTACGTACGTACATACGTTGTAATTTTGTCATTATTCTTCGTTATGTGGGAGATCGCTTTTTTAATGAATTTTATACTACGATGAAAAAAAATTTGATACTCAATAATTTAGCTAACAAAGAGAGGGAATATTGCAGCCTTTTTTTCGAGCTTTTATTCTTCTGGCCAATTTATTAGAAATTGAAAACTAACTTTATTTCGTGCTTTACGAACGATGTACCTTTACCTATACTTGAAAAATTTTTACTTTACGCGTAGTTCAAATTTTTTATTTCAATGCTTGTTTCTTGACACGGGCGGTCATTATTTATTTTTTCGTTTACTCCGATGGTAAAAATATCTGTAATCACTTTAGGTTCAAAAAAACGGTGCGTCTGTTTCAAGACAAAATGCTATTCGGAATTACGTGAAATTCGTGTAATTGATGGCGCACAGCAGCTATTACACATCATTTAATTTAGTCTAAGTCGTACTTTAAATTGAAAACTAAATGATTTGTTGACACTGTGATGTCATTGTTGGTGTTTTTTAAAAAGTTTTGGTAAAAAACAAATGCCTTCTTACACAGGGTGTATAAGTGTACTTTTAAGCGCTTTTAAGCGATGAAACTCGCGAAGCATGCAGGTCCATTCTAGCTATTATAGCAGAACAAAATAAAACTATATTGGTTTTCTTAACAATAGTTGTAAATTGGTATACGAAAATTAATTGCATCTTTGCAAAATTGATTGAATTGATACATATTGATACAAATTGATTGAATATACCTATACATACAGAATCAGTTCTGTTTGGTTCCCTATATATATGTATATTTTGTTAAGAGAACCGAACCGAACCAAAAGGGGCTTGAACAAATCTAATGTAACTATCAAATTGTACGAATCAATCCAAGTAGATGGGAAATACGAATAAATTAATTAAGTATGAATCATCACAACATACATAGAATTGAGTAAGCATACGAAGAATCCAAAGTATCATAATCAACATCATCATCTCGCCTCATCATATATATGTAAGTGTATGTACACGATGGTACATCATCATCATAGTCAATAATAGATAGAGGTATAGAGAGACGTAATGATATCTATCTCGTGTTTACACGCGTAGACCTATAACTATATAAACGTGACCTTGGCATACCAGACAGAGCAGGGTTAACGGTCGATCTCGAGTAGGCTCAGAGAAGCGCGCAGAGTGTCAACACACGGGTATACGGGTCGGTGATACAATGATATAACTAATCGCGTGCCGAGAGCCGCGTCGAGAGACAAACTTTCTTCTTTTATCATACGTACATACCTAATTGCGAACTGCATAAATGCATTATCCAAGTATTATACTTGTTACGATTGTTTGAAAAAAAAAAAAAAAAAAAAAAAAAAAACAAACAAACAAACAAACAATTCAGTGACGATATTATTTAAATGTATTGTAAAATCAAGATGCACGTGACCTGATACTTTTACAAAAGTTTGGATACTGCATGCCGATGATCAAGCTCAAATATGAGGCTTGGACGGATTATTTGTAATAACACCCGATAACACCTAGAATGCGCCTCATATAATAATTATATTCCTACTGCATTACCCCAGCAGATAAACATTACTTGATATTATTTTAACTACTCTTTTTGAATAATAATATCGTTAATTATTTGACAGTTAAATATACCTCGATAATTATACCGATAATACATTACGTCGTATAACAGAGGTCATTAATGTTAGTGAGAGACTCCATGCATGCCTGAAATGGTGCTTCGAAAGGATAAAAATAATATGTTTAGGTAATGAGGAGGAGAAGAAGGAGGGCGTAGTGTGCTTATGCTCGTACCGGAAGTCTTTATTATGCGTCATCCGTAGAGAAGCGATTGTGTTGTGTCTATAAGTATGTATCAGTATTGCGGTAGTGGCCACACGTTTCAGTGCAGGAGAGAGGAAACGATAGTTTTATTGTTCGCTGCATGATATATCGAGTAGGCGTTACGTTCTTTCTCTCCTGTATTTTGGCCCCCTTGGAGTTGGGCTTTGGCACTCAACTGTACGACAACAACTTTTTTTTCTTCTTTAACTGGTTGCGCAAAATGCACCCATAGGTTAATTGAGAAGTAATTAAAAGCGAGTACAATTTTGTTTTATTCTGAAAAACTAAAGCGTAGTTGGCTCTTTTTGTATGGGACGAGAGCGCCAGTCAATGTAATTTTTTTTTTCACACACGTAAGTACGCTTAAATCAGCAGCTAAGCAGTCCCGTTAGCTCGTACAAGCTCCGGCTCGCTTGCGCCAGCAGGTTCTCTCATCCGCTTCCTCTCAACTGGTGTCTCCTCGTTTCGTGTGAAAATAAAACAACGGTGACACGAGTCTCGCATTTTCGAGAGCTACCCATCATCATCATGTGCCTGCAATTATGTGATACGAGACCATATTTATATTATATACGCTTCGTTCTGTTTGCATCTCTCAAACAACAACAACAACAACAACAACAACAGCCACTATCTACGTCGCTAGTCGCTGTGCCCGAAACTTCCGGTGTCGATTGTTCGACCGATTGCACATAATTTAGTCCGGGGCCGATCAGACATTCACCGGGGAAAATTATTCGGATGAAAATTTTTTATGCCATCTCGTTCGGAATGTGCCACTGTACCTAAAAGTGAATTTCGCCTGATCAAAATGTGGTCACAATTTGTTTAAACAATTTTTTTATCAACAATTTCGTCAAAGTGGTTTTTTTCGTCTAAAAAAAATATTTTCATATTCTTTGGCTCATTTGGAACAAAAAACTGATTGGGATGTATATACCTAAACCCCACAGTTTTCGAGTAAAAAATTCTTGAAAATTCAAAATAGGCGAAATTGGCTATTTTCAGCGCTTAAAAACTATATGAAAATATCAATTTATTTATATGGAAAAAAAATTTGGNCATCATCATCATCATCATCATCATCATCATCATCATC
>NW_019379551.1:456111-498685 GCF_000648655.2 Copidosoma floridanum
TGCACACGTAAATTCTATAGATGGGGGGGGGGGGCTGCAACTGAGAAGAAAATTTCATTCGTCCGTGCATGGTGTAAGAATACTGCGGAAGAACGCGTCTGTCTCCATGCACACACAGGAAATAGGTATACGGTATACAGAGGAAAAGATACAGTCTACATGTAAGTAAGTACGCATAATGCTGCTGCAGTGCACAAAACGTTGACGGGCCCGTCTATATCTATATAGCCATCATCATCTCGGCCATCACCATCACGGCAAACAAAACGAACGAACAAACGAGAGATCAGACACATTCCGTCTCTTTTTCGAAGGTACCTCGCATCACGTGTGGAGATGAGGGGGAGCAGTGCATGGAAGCCCGCGAATCTAAGTACACGGCATCGATTCGGCCGATCTCGTTTTCCACGGAAAATCGCAAATAGCGGCGGGTAACAAGATTTATTTCTAGGATGCGCAGGATTTACATAAGCGAACTAACGTCGCGTAATAAAAAGACAACATAAATTCCCTTCGACGCGACTAGTGTCGTTTCTTTTTTTTTTTTCGATTTGCCTTGTAGGACGTAAATATAATATATATAACACGAGGTAATGGTGTGTAACTCAACACGAGCTAATTAACGTCACGGGCCGTATAATACTGTTTTTCGTGGATATACATCACAAGTATATAATTTGCATGGTCATTCGTGTCTAACTCCCTCTCGCCATATAATATATACACGGAGTCCCTCGACTACGTATGGCATTGTTTTGACATAATTTTTTTTTTTTTTTTTTGGTGAGGGGGAGGTGAATGCCCGTGATAATGGATGCTTGCGTTGGTAAACTTGGAACGACAGCATCTCGGAGTCTCGGCAATTTTTGTAGTTATGATAGTGTTCAAGTCCCTGAGAGTATGATTCGGGAAAAGTAACACATTCGAAATAACTCGTCGTTTTGTGCATGCATTAAACTTAATTATTATACGTGCTAGATGTTACAAGTTCAAGAAAAATACATATTTCTGTTAGACTCTAAAAAACACATCGTTCTGACCATGATTGAAAAATTGTATTGATGACATTTTGAGTTAAAAAAGGTAAAACCATAACAAAAGACACTCGACTGTAAACATCCAACAATTTTTTTTTCATCAAGTGTTCCTGATTACAGAGTACAACAAATCACGCGTCATAAAAAGTAAGAGTAATCATCATCCTATAATTCGTGTGATTAACCGGATAAACATTTTACTTTTCAAAATATTTTAAAATCTCGTATTTGTAATTTGTGTATGAAAAAACATTAAACAAGCCTCGAAACTAGCTATGATGAAAAAAAAAAATTATTTCGTTTTACCGTTTGAATTTATTTCATCTTTTTTTTCAAAGATAATAACTCAATAGCTTTTTAATCAAAGTTATTAGAATAGGTAAATTTTCAAGTCAACAAACAGTAAGTTCTTGTCAGATACATTCAAGTCAGAATAAAATTTTACTCTAGGACAGCAAGTAGTATCAGCAGTACATACAAAATAAGAAAAATTTAACGACACTGCAGTGCATTTGCAGTGGTACGTTTCTTTCGTACATACATGCAAAAACACATTCAAAAGCTAAAAAAAGAATTCACAATAGCAAAAGGAATTAAAAAAGCATCAGAGACGCGTGACGAATGATGATTCATCAGTGCCACGAAAACAAAAAGGACCTTTTAAATCTAGTCTATAATGAATAGCTTCCTGTCGAGGGCAAATTTAATGCACGCGTGCATGTCTAGGTACCCATATCTCGAATACGACGACTACGACGACGACGACGATGAAAGAGAAAAAAAAGAGCTGTTTCCTTTTAAAGCTATGTATACATCCACGGAACCTCGGCTACGTGCCGAGAATGCATCATATACTTAACGCGCGGTCCTTTTGTCTTTTATTGTAAAAATAATTCCAAGTCCATACACCTCTCATGTATTGAACAGCTACAGTATATGTAGTATTTTAAAAGGACAGTATCAGCACGTCGACTGTAGGATTATTATACACCTACTTTTACAAGACACAAGCAGACAATTGAAAATACTCATTTTATTAGTTGAGTTTGTCGATCGTTATCAACAGAAAAAAAGGTAACCTTGGAAGTGCAACTTTAGTCCCAAGATTTTATTTTTTACACGAGTAAACATTCAAAGGGTGTGATTTTAGATATTGGGACAACATTATTAAAGTTACTTTTTTCATGCAGTTGTGGTGTAACGAAACATTTTGTTCCAACCAGAAAATGTTAAGATCTCAACTTCTAATGGCTAAAAATAAAAAGTAGCCATCAAATCAAAGTATAAAAGTGTGTAAATTCGTATTGACAACAAAAAGTTTGTCTGTTGATAAATGATTCAAGATACACGTACCTTGAAAACCTCAGAGAAAAAGCCAGCACCAATTTTCTCAAGGTAAAAGTCATCCAGTCGATGCAAGGATGCCACCGCATGCTTGAGAGCTTGACAAGATGCTCCAGTGCGCCTCTTATCCTGCATGTACTCCCCCCCTGAATAAGAGTTTAGTCCTGTAAGGGCACTATCGAGTTCAGTAGGCCTCCATGGATCAATGCACTTTTCACGATCTTTGTAACTCCTTGGAGTTGATTGCAACTCTGTGGGCAGATTTTCTTTGTCATCGTACTTAACATTCTTTAACACTGACGATGACACTGTAGAATCTTGAGTACAGTTCATAGTCATCTCAGACTTTTGTATTTTTTTCAGAGACTCTGTTCTAGACTCTATCAATGGTGCTGAATCCACTTTGTCCGTATTTGCGTTATTGCAATTGATCTTTCTACTTTGATCCTTGGTAGAAATTTGGTTGAAACTGACAACTCGGAAGTCTTTGGATTGTGACTTGTTAGCACTTATCACTGTGTCCTGTGAATGACTGGTGACCAAGTCATCACTAGCAGAGTTTTTATGGGATTCGGAAGCACAATTACTGGAAGAAGTTCGTGAGGCACCAGGAGGACATACAGGGCTGGAGGAACACTTTAATACAGGGAAGCCTAAGCCAGCGGGTGGGTTGAGTAAGCTTCTACGTCGCTGAATTTCTTTGGAAGTACTGTTAGCCACCTTAGTCCGGCAAGATCTCAAAGTCTCTGCTGGCTGTCCATCACTACTTTCGAGTGCCTCTAAAGTGCTACTTTGGCTGTCGTCCTTGGTCCTGGAAGAAAAACTTTTCTCTTCCACCTTAGCTGTTGGACAAGGTGAACAGTCCGATCCAATTGAGTTGATAACAGAGTTTGATGGAGGAGCAGGATCTAGTGCATGCTTGTTGGTGTTGTTTGTAGCTGGCACTTTCCCAAACATCTTAGCTGAGCTATGTATCTTCATTCACTGGCACTCTCTGGACTAGTAGCAGCCTTGGCATCTCAATATCTGTCGTTGAATGTTAGTCAGCCTGTGGGATTGGCATGTTCCAGCTACTTTTCGAGTAACGATGAAATTTCCGATTATTATAAGGTACAATAGTTGGAAGAACCAAGAAAAAAATAAATAGCAAACGTCGAAAAACCAACGCACCAAAACATACGCACACGATTGGCACCCAAGTTTATAATTATTATTACTTTCCTACTGAGTAGTAGGTATCAAAGTTCATGGAACAGCATCTTTTTAGCTGCTAGAATATACAACACTAGCCCGTAAAAGCGAACGTACTTTATACCTAGATACGGCCATCGCCTCGGTCAGCCTCACATCAACATAAGTATTCATCTACATTATCACCACATCCATCACATTACGTTCTTGAAAAACTGTAAACTGCAGATGGGTTAAGTAATCGGCTGGAGAGAAATGTGTATTATTCTAGAGGGATACCTAGGCGGGTGAGTAAAATCAACGCCTGTTCCACGACCGCGACGATGAAAACGTTACACTTGCGGATTCGCTAAAAAAAATGCACAGTGTAAGTACAACAACGACGACGACGACGAACCTCGTCAGCGCGAAACGAAACCAAGTGCAGCGATGAAACACACACGATCGAGAATAAGAAGCGGAGCACCGTTGATAAATAAATACACTAAACCACGATCAACAACAATTCGGCGACATGTTGCGATGCTGATGCACTGCAAGTCACTGAGTATATATGTATATCAGAGGGCGACGGTTAGACGGTAAAGAAGGGTAGGTACTAACACATACGCACAATTCTTGGCTGATTCCGAATAAGTAGTATAGGTAAGTACTCCGATGAATTCCAAATTCTTAGTAATAGAGCGAGCTGAGCGAGAGGCACGATACACACACACGCAAACGCGCGCCAGAAACTACAAAGTAAATACCTATACTTACTAAGTAAAATTCGAGCGACCGACGACGGTGACACGACACTCTATCTCTCCAATTCTCCGCATCGGATGGTGGTGGTGCTGCTGAGCTCAAGTCATATTCAATATTCAAATTCAAAGTAGTACGAAAAATTCAATTTGCCCGAATTCTAATGCGATAAGTTCAAATAAGTTATTAAAATTGAAAAATTCTAAAATCTTGGATGTCTTGATGTCAGCGTCAGTTTGATTTGAAAAATAAGCTGCATTATCTGGATTTTGATTTTGCTCAAATTAAAAAACAAAACGCACTGACCTAACAACTGACGGTAACTTTTAATAAATCCATAATATAGTTTACCAAGTTATTAAAATAGTTAAAAATTGAAACATAAATATGTTAACATGGAACACATTAATAAAAGCCAGTCAGCATATAGCATAAAATATAGGCGTATACGTATAGTCAAGCATTGCAAACAAAATAACATTAAAAGAAAACAACAACAAATATTATTAAAAATCAGTGTACGGGAGTACGGATGTTATTCATCAACAGTAAAAAGTAGAAAATTAGATACCTTTGCCAATGACGACACAGAAAAGAAAAAAAAGGTTTATTGCTGTTTCATTCAAAATTAAAATCAAGATAACAAATTAAAAACTTTATTTTATTTTTCTAGATTTTGTAAAAAAATAGTAATTAATGTACATTAATTTTAGACACAAATCTGTGTTTAATTCTTGCATTTTTGTCATATTCCTGAGCTTTATTGTACAATAAAACTCCTGCTATAACCAATAACGTTCCTAATGCAGAAAGATTAGTTACTGGATTGTTGAATAAAAATATCGACAGCCATATCAAAAACGCTCTTTTTCCAGTGTTGGCAACACTAAAAAAATAAATAGATATTTACATTCACAGTTCATAGCTTTAAAGTGGATAACGCAATCTTTGAGTATGATTATTAAATGCGATTCTGCGCTTATTATTCAAGTACCAAACTTTAATATACATATCTTGAAACATACATGAACAAAATAGAAACCAAAGCCATTTTTTAAAAAAGGTAAATATAATACCTGTGAGTTACTGGACTTATGTAATCCATAAGTACGTAGGCAGTGATACTTTGAAAGTGAAAAAATATACCATTAAGCGCAAATGTTGAGAGTAAATGTGAATCAAAGGAATGCTGTAGAGTTGGAAGATCCACTAATAAGATTGACACTGGTATTTGGACCACAACTGATGCAAGACTTGTATAAAATTGTAGTTCTGCAGGTCTGAAATTCGGAAAAAAAAAATTTATTTTTCATATTTTTAGTATGCAAACTTTGGCAATAATTGTATAAAACGTAAATCAAACTAACGAGTATTTGAAACCATCACCACTTATCAGCATTTTCGAATAAACGTTTTGTAAGCATTCAGTCAAGTTTGTAGCCATTGCAGCCACAAAGCCCCTCAAGTCAAAACTGATTTCATTTGCTGAGCAAAGAGCTAGACCTCCCATGACAGGAATTAATGACAAATTAACATATAAGCCTGTATATTCACCTAATAACAAGTGTGTGCTTGAAATTGCAGAAATCATAACATTACAATTAAAGTTCAATCAAGTATGCAAGTAAATACCTAGTAAATATTTACTGATGAAAACGGTGAAAAGAGGGGCACTACTTTTAATTGTTTCGGTGAAACTGACTGCAACATAGTTTAACGATACCAATCCTAAAACTACTGTCATAAATCTTGTGCATCCAACTAACATCATATGCTTGTAAAATCCAGCAGGCTTAACTAAACGAGGGCTTGCTTTAAACATACCGCAAGGAAAATACATTTGAAAAAGGCCACAAACTGTTGTCATCAACATTTGGCTAGCACCTAAAAGCAACATTGTTTCAGCAATTTCATTTTAACAACAGTGATGATTTTATTCTTAAAAAATCTTTTTACCTAATATTGTTGGATTGCCCTCCATGTAAGATAATATGTACTTGTTGAGAAAAAGAGTGCACCCACTAAAAATGTACCATAATATTAAAAATAATATTGCACGAGAGCTAGCCAAGCCAGATTTGGAATCACTTGTGTTTATAACTGTTGCATCTTTCTTTCTACTTCTGTCATCCATGTGGAGTGTCGTTGGATTTGAAGAAATCAATGGCATTAATAAGTCATCAGAGTCGAGAGACATTTGCATGTAATGAGAAGAGTGACTTTCCATTACAGTTCTTCTACACCATTTGTTTAACAGCGTGGGTGTTTTTTTTTTTTTTTTTTTTTTTTTTTTTTTGGTTGCTCGCTTATGCTCCACGCAGATCTACTAACTAAACAAATAATAAAACAAGTCCATTGTAGGAGNAGTTTAAGCCCTTGTTTTTTTGATTTGAAGAAAGTCGTTTCCGCGCGCACCAGCGAGGCGCACTTTACCACGTATACATGTAGATAGATCGACAGTAGTACTCGTGTATGTACTTTTTTTGCCCAATAATGAATTGATTAAGGTAACCACAAATCGATAAGTTAAATGCATTCACGATTCACACTTTTGAGACCATGCATTGTGTCAATGTACTTGCTAAACTAACTCCATACGTCGACGATTCCTTCGGATTCATTTGTCATCAGACGTATACAGAGATAGAGAGAGAGAGAGAGAGAGAGAGAGGGGGGGGGGAGAAACCAGGAGTAGTAACAGAAAAGGTTTCATAACGTCAGAATATATAAGTGTAAGATGAGAGAGCGACAGCAGCTGCAGAATTACAGCAGGTAAAGCAAATGGCTCTCGCACTATATGTATGCAGATGATGACTAGCATAATAGAGTGACCGGCTTTCTCGCTCTCGCTGCTGTTGATGCTGCACAGCTGACCACGACTATACGATGAGTAAATCTTTACCAAGGTTACTCTATAGGAGTACACATTAAACACCCTTGGCGCATTACGTATACTGGTGTGTGTGTGTGTGTGTGTGTGTGTGTGTGTGTGTGTGTGTGTGTGTGTGTGTGTGTGTGTGTGTGTGTGTGTGTGTGTGTGTGTGTGTGTGTGTGTGTGTGTGTGTGTGTGTGTGTGTGTGTGTGTGTGTGTGTGTGTGTGTGTGTGTGTGTGTGTGTGTGTGTGTGTGTGTGTGTGTGTGTGTGTGTGTGTGTGTGTGTGTGTGTGTGTGTGTGTGTGTGTGTGTGTGTGTGTGTGTGTGTGTGTGTGTGTGTGTGTGTGTGTGTGTGTGTGTGTGTGTGTGTGTGTGTGTGTGTGTGTGTGTGTGTGTGTGTGTGTGTGTGTGTGTGTGTGTGTGTGTGTGTGTGTGTGTGTGTGTGTGTGTGTGTGTGTGTGTGTGTGTGTGTGTGTGTGTGTGTGTGTGTGTGTGTGTGTGTGTGTGTGTGTGTGTGTGTGTGTGTGTGTGTGTGTGTGTGTGTGTGTGTGTGTGTGTGTGTGTGTGTGTGTGTGTGTGTGTGTGTGTGTGTGTGTGTGTGTGTGTGTGTGTGTGTGTGTGTGTGTGTGTGTGTGTGTGTGTGTGTGTGTGTGTGTGTGTGTGTGTGTGTGTGTGTGTGTGTGTGTGTGTGTGTGTGTGTGTGTGTGTGTGTGTGTGTGTGTGTGTGTGTGTGTGTGTGTGTGTGTGTGTGTGTGTGTGTGTGTGTGTGTGTGTGTGTGTGTGTGTGTGTGTGTGTGTGTGTGTGTGTGTGTGTGTGTGTGTGTGTGTGTGTGTGTGTGTGTGTGTGTGTGTGTGTGTGTGTGTGTGTGTGTGTGTGTGTGTGTGTGTGTGTGTGTGTGTGTGTGTGTGTGTGTGTGTGTGTGTGTGTGTGTGTGTGTGTGTGTGTGTGTGTGTGTGTGTGTGTGTGTGTGTGTGTGTGTGTGTGTGTGTGTGTGTGTGTGTGTGTGTGTGTGTGTGTGTGTGTGTGTGTGTGTGTGTGTGTGTGTGTGTGTGTGTGTGTGTGTGTGTGTGTGTGTGTGTGTGTGTGTGTGTGTGTGTGTGTGTGTGTGTGTGTGTGTGTGTGTGTGTGTGTGTGTGTGTGTGTGTGTGTGTGTGTGTGTGTGTGTGTGTGTGTGTGTGTGTGTGTGTGTGTGTGTGTGTGTGTGTGTGTGTGTGTGTGTGTGTGTGTGTGTGTGTGTGTGTGTGTGTGTGTGTGTGTGTGTGTGTGTGTGTGTGTGTGTGTGTGTGTGTGTGTGTGTGTGTGTGTGTGTGTGTGTGTGTGTGTGTGTGTGTGTGTGTGTGTGTGTGTGTGTGTGTGTGTGTGTGTGTGTGTGTGTGTGTGTGTGTGTGTGTGTGTGTGTGTGTGTGTGTGTGTGTGTGTGTGTGTGTGTGTGTGTGTGTGTGTGTGTGTGTGTGTGTGTGTGTGTGTGTGTGTGTGTGTGTGTGTGTGTGTGTGTGTGTGTGTGTGTGTGTGTGTGTGTGTGTGTGTGTGTGTGTGTGTGTGTGTGTGTGTGTGTGTGTGTGTGTGTGTGTGTGTGTGTGTGTGTGTGTGTGTGTGTGTGTGTGTGTGTGTGTGTGTGTGTGTGTGTGTGTGTGTGTGTGTGTGTGTGTGTGTGTGTGTGTGTGTGTGTGTGTGTGTGTGTGTGTGTGTGTGTGTGTGTGTGTGTGTGTGTGTGTGTGTGTGTGTGTGTGTGTGTGTGTGTGTGTGTGTGTGTGTGTGTGTGTGTGTGTGTGTGTGTGTGTGTGTGTGTGTGTGTGTGTGTGTGTGTGTGTGTGTGTGTGTGTGTGTGTGTGTGTGTGTGTGTGTGTGTGTGTGTGTGTGTGTGTGTGTGTGTGTGTGTGTGTGTGTGTGTGTGTGTGTGTGTGTGTGTGTGTGTGTGTGTGTGTGTGTGTGTGTGTGTGTGTGTGTGTGTGTGTGTGTGTGTGTGTGTGTGTGTGTGTGTGTGTGTGTGTGTGTGTGTGTGTGTGTGTGTGTGTGTGTGTGTGTGTGTGTGTGTGTGTGTGTGTGTGTGTGTGTGTGTGTGTGTGTGTGTGTGTGTGTGTGTGTGTGTGTGTGTGTGTGTGTGTGTGTGTGTGTGTGTGTGTGTGTGTGTGTGTGTGTGTGTGTGTGTGTGTGTGTGTGTGTGTGTGTGTGTGTGTGTGTGTGTGTGTGTGTGTGTGTGTGTGTGTGTGTGTGTGTGTGTGTGTGTGTGTGTGTGTGTGTGTGTGTGTGTGTGTGTGTGTGTGTGTGTGTGTGTGTGTGTGTGTGTGTGTGTGTGTGTGTGTGTGTGTGTGTGTGTGTGTGTGTGTGTGTGTGTGTGTGTGTGTGTGTGTGTGTGTGTGTGTGTGTGTGTGTGTGTGTGTGTGTGTGTGTGTGTGTGTGTGTGTGTGTGTGTGTGTGTGTGTGTGTGTGTGTGTGTGTGTGTGTGTGTGTGTGTGTGTGTGTGTGTGTGTGTGTGTGTGTGTGTGTGTGTGTGTGTGTGTGTGTGTGTGTGTGTGTGTGTGTGTGTGTGTGTGTGTGTGTGTGTGTGTGTGTGTGTGTGTGTGTGTGTGTGTGTGTGTGTGTGTGTGTGTGTGTGTGTGTGTGTGTGTGTGTGTGTGTGTGTGTGTGTGTGTGTGTGTGTGTGTGTGTGTGTGTGTGTGTGTGTGTGTGTGTGTGTGTGTGTGTGTGTGTGTGTGTGTGTGTGTGTGTGTGTGTGTGTGTGTGTGTGTGTGTGTGTGTGTGTGTGTGTGTGTGTGTGTGTGTGTGTGTGTGTGTGTGTGTGTGTGTGTGTGTGTGTGTGTGTGTGTGTGTGTGTGTGTGTGTGTGTGTGTGTGTGTGTGTGTGTGTGTGTGTGTGTGTGTGTGTGTGTGTGTGTGTGTGTGTGTGTGTGTGTGTGTGTGTGTGTGTGTGTGTGTGTGTGTGTGTGTGTGTGTGTGTGTGTGTGTGTGTGTGTGTGTGTGTGTGTGTGTGTGTGTGTGTGTGTGTGTGTGTGTGTGTGTGTGTGTGTGTGTGTGTGTGTGTGTGTGTGTGTGTGTGTGTGTGTGTGTGTGTGTGTGTGTGTGTGTGTGTGTGTGTGTGTGTGTGTGTGTGTGTGTGTGTGTGTGTGTGTGTGTGTGTGTGTGTGTGTGTGTGTGTGTGTGTGTGTGTGTGTGTGTGTGTGTGTGTGTGTGTGTGTGTGTGTGTGTGTGTGTGTGTGTGTGTGTGTGTGTGTGTGTGTGTGTGTGTGTGTGTGTGTGTGTGTGTGTGTGTGTGTGTGTGTGTGTGTGTGTGTGTGTGTGTGTGTGTGTGTGTGTGTGTGTGTGTGTGTGTGTGTGTGTGTGTGTGTGTGTGTGTGTGTGTGTGTGTGTGTGTGTGTGTGTGTGTGTGTGTGTGTGTGTGTGTGTGTGTGTGTGTGTGTGTGTGTGTGTGTGTGTGTGTGTGTGTGTGTGTGTGTGTGTGTGTGTGTGTGTGTGTGTGTGTGTGTGTGTGTGTGTGTGTGTGTGTGTGTGTGTGTGTGTGTGTGTGTGTGTGTGTGTGTGTGTGTGTGTGTGTGTGTGTGTGTGTGTGTGTGTGTGTGTGTGTGTGTGTGTGTGTGTGTGTGTGTGTGTGTGTGTGTGTGTGTGTGTGTGTGTGTGTGTGTGTGTGTGTGTGTGTGTGTGTGTGTGTGTGTGTGTGTGTGTGTGTGTGTGTGTGTGTGTGTGTGTGTGTGTGTGTGTGTGTGTGTGTGTGTGTGTGTGTGTGTGTGTGTGTGTGTGTGTGTGTGTGTGTGTGTGTGTGTGTGTGTGTGTGTGTGTGTGTGTGTGTGTGTGTGTGTGTGTGTGTGTGTGTGTGTGTGTGTGTGTGTGTGTGTGTGTGTGTGTGTGTGTGTGTGTGTGTGTGTGTGTGTGTGTGTGTGTGTGTGTGTGTGTGTGTGTGTGTGTGTGTGTGTGTGTGTGTGTGTGTGTGTGTGTGTGTGTGTGTGTGTGTGTGTGTGTGTGTGTGTGTGTGTGTGTGTGTGTGTGTGTGTGTGTGTGTGTGTGTGTGTGTGTGTGTGTGTGTGTGTGTGTGTGTGTGTGTGTGTGTGTGTGTGTGTGTGTGTGTGTGTGTGTGTGTGTGTGTGTGTGTGTGTGTGTGTGTGTGTGTGTGTGTGTGTGTGTGTGTGTGTGTGTGTGTGTGTGTGTGTGTGTGTGTGTGTGTGTGTGTGTGTGTGTGTGTGTGTGTGTGTGTGTGTGTGTGTGTGTGTGTGTGTGTGTGTGTGTGTGTGTGTGTGTGTGTGTGTGTGTGTGTGTGTGTGTGTGTGTGTGTGTGTGTGTGTGTGTGTGTGTGTGTGTGTGTGTGTGTGTGTGTGTGTGTGTGTGTGTGTGTGTGTGTGTGTGTGTGTGTGTGTGTGTGTGTGTGTGTGTGTGTGTGTGTGTGTGTGTGTGTGTGTGTGTGTGTGTGTGTGTGTGTGTGTGTGTGTGTGTGTGTGTGTGTGTGTGTGTGTGTGTGTGTGTGTGTGTGTGTGTGTGTGTGTGTGTGTGTGTGTGTGTGTGTGTGTGTGTGTGTGTGTGTGTGTGTGTGTGTGTGTGTGTGTGTGTGTGTGTGTGTGTGTGTGTGTGTGTGTGTGTGTGTGTGTGTGTGTGTGTGTGTGTGTGTGTGTGTGTGTGTGTGTGTGTGTGTGTGTGTGTGTGTGTGTGTGTGTGTGTGTGTGTGTGTGTGTGTGTGTGTGTGTGTGTGTGTGTGTGTGTGTGTGTGTGTGTGTGTGTGTGTGTGTGTGTGTGTGTGTGTGTGTGTGTGTGTGTGTGTGTGTGTGTGTGTGTGTGTGTGTGTGTGTGTGTGTGTGTGTGTGTGTGTGTGTGTGTGTGTGTGTGTGTGTGTGTGTGTGTGTGTGTGTGTGTGTGTGTGTGTGTGTGTGTGTGTGTGTGTGTGTGTGTGTGTGTGTGTGTGTGTGTGTGTGTGTGTGTGTGTGTGTGTGTGTGTGTGTGTGTGTGTGTGTGTGTGTGTGTGTGTGTGTGTGTGTGTGTGTGTGTGTGTGTGTGTGTGTGTGTGTGTGTGTGTGTGTGTGTGTGTGTGTGTGTGTGTGTGTGTGTGTGTGTGTGTGTGTGTGTGTGTGTGTGTGTGTGTGTGTGTGTGTGTGTGTGTGTGTGTGTGTGTGTGTGTGTGTGTGTGTGTGTGTGTGTGTGTGTGTGTGTGTGTGTGTGTGTGTGTGTGTGTGTGTGTGTGTGTGTGTGTGTGTGTGTGTGTGTGTGTGTGTGTGTGTGTGTGTGTGTGTGTGTGTGTGTGTGTGTGTGTGTGTGTGTGTGTGTGTGTGTGTGTGTGTGTGTGTGTGTGTGTGTGTGTGTGTGTGTGTGTGTGTGTGTGTGTGTGTGTGTGTGTGTGTGTGTGTGTGTGTGTGTGTGTGTGTGTGTGTGTGTGTGTGTGTGTGTGTGTGTGTGTGTGTGTGTGTGTGTGTGTGTGTGTGTGTGTGTGTGTGTGTGTGNTTTTTTTTTTTTTTTTTTTTTTTTTTTTTTTTTTTTTTTTTTTTTTTGTATGCTCGCTTATGCTCCACGCAGATCTACTAACTAAACAAATAATAAAACAAGTCCATTGTAGGAGGAATAAGTTTGTTCGTTAATGAATTTTCTCAGCAATATTGAGTAAAATATTTAAACAATACTAGTGTTATACACTAAGGCTTAGCCTTTTTTACTATAAATTCTTTTGCAGCTGCTCACGATTTTTCTCAAACAAAATTCATGCAGTAAATGAGAGTGTGTGATGATTATTTACAATTTACAATACTCGTACATTTCATAGTGTATTAAGATATCGACTATCGACTCTATCGAGTATCGGCAATCGACACTGTATAGAGGAGTTGCCTCGGGCTTGAGTCAGTTCGGATTTCGGATAAGTACTCGGACTGCTCAGAGCAATAAGGTGTAATTACTTGAGAGAACCATTAGGTTTGTTCATTTATCCACTTTGGAGCGCTCCGAGGCCTCCGAGCGATCTATAAATTAATGATATAATAGGTATAGGTATAGTTATTCCCCGCTTATAACTGATGTTCGTAAACACTGAGCAGTTGTAGTGAGTACACCTATATAGTATAAAGATATCTCGGAGGCCTCGGAGCGCTCCAAGGTGGATAAATGAACAAACCTATTGTTTTAAAAGCGGCGCAATCACATGCAGTCGATTGTATATAGGGACAATTCAATTCTATCCTGCAGGATGCATGCACACTCTATTGCGCTCCATGTGACTGGCACACTCGTCACTCACTGACTGCAGCCTAAGGGTGAGATTACATGGAGTCTGGCAATCTGCAGACTGGCAGAATCGCGCTAAGTTTAAAAATATGTTTCAATATTATTATTTAAAACCTGTTACGTAAGCAAAGAAATAATTATCGTAATACATTTGCATTTCTGTATTAACTAATATTTATGAAAAAAAAAGGTGACGAAAAACGTTTTGTCACAGTTACATATTGTTATACATACCAGGTTACATCAGTGACCCTACTGACCGACTGTGCGATGTTAACATAAATCTATAAAAAAAGTTATTAAATAATATTTGATACGTTTTATTGTAAATGAAATTGATTGTAACTAAGCCTTTATTCTGTTATGACAATAATTACAATTTTTTCTTTATTTTACTAAACTATTCTGAGATGTTATAATTTAAACATAATTTAAACTTAGCGCGATTCTGCCAGTCTACAGACTGCCAGACTCCATGTAATCTCACCCTAACTCTCGGCGATAATGCCGATAATTTACGCATGTACACGTACCCTTAGAATTGTAGAGAGAGAAAGCACTTTGTTTTTGTTCCATGCACGGAACGTGTGCAGCGGATATCTATAGACTATCTAGAGTGAAGTAAACTGTCGTCACATGTAACGTTGTTATTGAAATTACTTATGTAATAGTCAATCTAAGTAGATATATTAGACAAGTATTTTTAAGGGTCAATAATTACCTAACAAAGAATGGAGGCTATGGAGGATGTTATATTGAAGTTACTTGTCACTGATACTAATGTCATACAGCAGGTTGGTTATGTTACATGTATATATAATATATATAATATATACCGAACACGTGTATTATCATCACACAAGTATAATATTTATTTCTAGTGTTTTTAATTTTTTAATATTCACCGTAAGACTTTTGGGATCATAAGTATTTGAAAACAAAATGCAACTTTCAGTAATTTTAAAAATTTTTTTAAATCCAGTATTATGTTAGATTAATTTTTTAGGCAACAGCACAAATTCAAGAAGCTTTTAAAAAATCTGAGTGCATACGACATTTGTATCAACTTGTTGTATCATCTACTAATCCACAGGTAGGAGAGCAATGCTCTACATGGATGTCTTTTTATTTTATTTATTATTATTTTTTTGACATGATCTGATCTATTATTATCTTGTGATATTCGTATAGGTAAGACAGTATGCCGCTCTTTTGTTGAGGAAACGGTACACCAAAGGCAAATATTGGACAGCACTGCCAGAAGAAATAAAAACAGACTTGAAGACAATACTCTTACAGGTAATCTTTTTTTTTTTTGTTAACTATGTATACATAAATAAAAAGTTATACACATCGAAAAACCATATTCAGGCTCTTGTTCAAGAACCAGAAAAACTTGTCAAAAACAATATTGCTCAATTGATTGGTGTTGTTGTGAAACATGAGTTGCCTAAAAATAAGTGCTTGGAAGTGTTTCAATTTATACGCCATCAGCTTGCAAGCGGAAATTTATCCAACCAAGAAGTAAGAGTTAATCTAAAAAACTTTATACTATTTTTTTAATAACAATGATTAACTAATATCAATAGCCATTGCCTAATTGATTTTATGTTCCGTTATAGTTGGGCATGTATACTTTATCAGTAATGACTGAAATAACACAAGATGTATATCTACCTCATGCGCAAACAATCATGGAAATGTTGAATGAAACCCTAAACAGTTTTTGCAATCTAGCTAATCCAGTGTCGTGTTATATTTTAGATACATTGCTTCATTTAGTTCCACTAATAGAGGGAAATCAGTTGGTAAGTGTAACATGATTTGCTTTTAAATTTTGAAATTATCATTGTTTTTATTACTGCTAGTACTAGCATTTATGAAAATATTAATTTTTAAACACAGATGGTCAATGCCTACCATCAAATGCTGCCTCGAATCATGCAAATCATTCAATCACTGGTTACAGTGAATCCAGAAAAAGCAGTCAAAGGTTTTGAGCTGTTGCACGAACTGTGCGAAATAGCTCCAATTGTCGTTTCACCATACATTGAAAATTTGTTGGAAATGTGTATAGTTATAGCCAATGATAGATCTTTAGACGAGGATTTGAGAAAGAAGGCCATAACTTTTATAGGCTTGATTGCTAAAACAAAAAAAAAAGCTTTAGTTAAGCTCAAGCTCGTTGAAGCGATAATAGGTAAAAAAACAAATGTGACATTTTAGATTTTTTTGCACAATTGCAAAATATGTAGGCTCGTGGGTTGAAAAATTTGAGTGATTCAGTGTTATGTTTGTTTGTTTATTCCACCAGATATGCTGTTCTCGCAGATGTGCGCTCAACCAGACGACGAAAATCAAGAGATATACTTTGGCAACGACGACGACAATACGTTGGTAACTAGCGCTACCCATACCCTCGACCAACTAGCATTGCACTTGCCTCCGGAAAAGTTGTTCCCACATTTGGTGAGTTCTATATATTGTGGTTTGTCATGAATTTATACTTTAAATATAGAATAATTATGCCAATAAAAAATAACAATATGTCTACAACCGAGTACCTTTAACCACTACCACTACAACGAAACGCTGCAGGTGAAGCATATCGAGCCCGGGTTGGAGAGAGGCGACGCGTACACCAAGAAAGCCTCCTATTTGTCACTAGCCGTGTTGGCCGAAGGCTGCTCAGAGTACATTAAGAGCAAGTATCTCGAACCGTTTTTGAGGTGTATATGCTGTGGTATAGGCGCAGACGAACCGGTAGTCCGTAACGCGGCTTTGTTTGCTCTTGGCCAGTTTTCCGAGCATCTGCAGCCAGACATTAGCCGTTACGCTCACGAATTGCTTCCACCATTGCTTCGTCGATTTGACGAGATATGCGTCGAAATTAGGCATCAGCAAAAAGATCCGGATTCATCCGATCGCGTTTTTTACGCCGTTGAAATGTTTGCCGAGAACTTGAACGAAGGTCTACTCCCGTTTTTGCCTGACCTCATGGCCATCCTCTTTTCGATATTGGAGGACAGCGCGAGCCCGGTGCACTTGCGCGAGCAAGCTCTTAGTGCGATCGGTGCGGCGGCCAACGCTAGCAAAGAGCACATAGAGCCTTACTTTCAGCGTATCATTGGCATATTAGAGTGCTATCTCACCTCCAAGCCATCGGTATCCAGCAATGACGAGATTACATGCTTGAAGGTGCAAGCAGTAGGTTAGTCTCAATGGCAGCAGTTGAACCTACTTATTACAACTGTCGACAGTGTCACGCTTTTGTTGATTACAATTCGCGTTACAGATACTTTGGGCGTACTAGCAAGGACCGTTGGACAAGACAATTTTTCCCCCCTGGCCTCGAGGTCGGTTGCACTTGGTATGGACATGTTGAAAGACACGGACGACCCGGACTTGAAAAAGTCCGTTTACGGTCTATTGGCGTCCCTGAGCGTAACTTTGAAGGGCAAGTTGTCGCCTGTTCTTCCAGAAATCGTCACGTATCTAATAACAAGTGTGCAAAGCTCCGAAGGAATCGTGGTAATTTTCCATCTCCAGTAATCTTGAGCTTGAATTTTTACATTTCGTAAAGTTAATGAAAAAAATTAAGTGTCTGATGACATTTGCTTCTAGACCCAACTCAAGACTGAAGATACTTCGCAATACTTGATATACGAGGACTCGAGTGAAAGTGACGGAGCCGAAGAGGAAGACATTGAGAATACGGATGATGAAAATAACGATAAAGACGACGATGATGACTATGAAGATGATATTGCTGGCTACAGCATTGAAAACGCTTATATTGAAGAAAAGGAGGAAGCCATTTTAGCTCTGAGGGAGCTAGCTGAACATACCGAGTACGTTTTTTTTTTTTTTTTATTATTTAGATTTTCAATCAAACATTTGCATGTATTTAATTCAGCTATTTTATTTTGACAGGCAAGATTTTTTACCCTATTTGGAGGAAGCATTTAAGGAAGTTTTTAAGCTAGCAAATTATCCACAAGAAGACATACGAAAAGCCGCAGTAGTCGCCTTATCGCAGTTTTGTATTAATTTTTCGAAAATAGAAACACCGGATGGTAAACAAGCTACGCAACAAGCACTCTGTGTTTTTGTTCCCAAGCTTGCTGAATTAATAAGGCTGGACGGAGAACGAAGCGTCGTTTTACAAGGATTGGATGCGTACGCTGAACTATTGGAGCATATCAAGTCTGACGTTCTCGTTGGGTCAGGTCACAAGGATGCCATTGAAAATTGTGTTACTGAAGTTATGCTTGGTAATAACTCGAAAAACAAACGTCAATTATAACAAATTTTTTTTTTCACTTTATTTTGCCTTGGATTTAATATTTATTAAGGTCGTACCAGCTGTCAAGATGGAGAAGAAGCTGAAACCGAAAGTGATGGTGACGAAGGTGAAGCTGAACACGACGAGTTGTTATTCGAATGTGCAGGTCAAGTTTTAGTAAATTTAGGAAATAGCATGACATCGCAAGATTATGCTGTATATTTTGGAAAAGTGCTGCCAATACTAATCAAACGAAGTGTGGTTGGTTATATTTGTATATTTTTTGTATGTTAAAGTAATGTTCCTTAACACTCCTCATTATTGACTTGTGTGTATCGTTTCTTGTGACAGAAAAATAGCAATTCCGACGCTCAAAGGTCGTTTAGCATTGGAACAATAATCGAGTGTTTTCCAGCATTAAATGATTGCGTTGCAATATTTGCTCTCCAATTGCTACCAATTTTTATAAAACTCACAAATGATTCTTGCGATGAAGTCCGAAGCAATACTATTTTTGGTTTGGGTGAATTGGCATATTATGGAAAAGAAGTTTTATACCCGTATCCTTTTTGAAGCAATCGTCGACAGCTGTGACGATTAATTTAAAAAAAAAATATTTTCCATTCATGGCGCACTTTTGGCAGACATTATTTTGAAATTCTGCAAACCCTTTCACGAGTTACAACCAAGGAGAAAAACGCTGGAGCTCGAGATAATATTATAGGTGCTATAGCTCGACTGATAATAACGAATCATTCGATCGTACCACTGGAACAAGTTTTTCCCGTTTTCGTCAGCCAATTACCATTGAAAGAAGACTTGGAGGAAAATAAAACTGTTTACAAATGTATTATGCAACTTTATGGATGCGGTCATGTAATTTTAAAACCCCATTTGAGTCATCTTTTGCAAGTATCTTTTAGATTGTTGGAAACGGAAAACACGGATACCGGTAAAAAATTACAATTTTGTCTAATTTTGTCAATTGTCTTATTTAAATGTAAGTCTGTGTTTTATAAAGATCGGCATTATTCGTTTTAGAAACAAAAAGTATTGTCGTGGAATTTATGAAATCGGTTCAAAGAGATTTTCCAGCAGATATTTGGAACCCATTTTGTAATCAACTCGGACAAGAAATCTCGGACCGCTTACACAATATATTAAAATAATGTAAACAAGGTAAAATTTTACGTATTTTTTACATTTGAACGTGAAAAAAGTTTATTGAATTTTTAAAAATGTAAACAAATGGAAAGTTGAATAAAAAATTTTTTAATAAAACGACTGTCAATTTATTAAGCTCATTGGAAGACTTGAAAAAATAACATACACAACTGTTGGAGTATCGAATTAATTTGCATGGATTGAGATTTTTTTTTTTTACCGAGTAGTTGCGTTTTAAAGTAATTGAGCACGAATAATGTACCTATACCCACGATATACGAACGCTACAGCGCTCCAAAAATATTGATAAATCTAATCTGGGTGGTAGAGATGATGGTATCATAACTTTGTTATCGCTAGATTGCGATAAGTTGATGACCATTATTTCTTGAAAAAATACAAACCTGTCGTCAGGTCAGTTTATTCACCAACTTTTCGATATCCAAGATGTATAATTGAGACTGTTTATTTTTACTCGAGTGTTGATGTTGCATTAGTTTGTGTATAATAAACGTTGATATTTCAAAAATATTTCAGGTAAAATTGTAAACGCTTGTATTCGTATGAGCACATTTTTCGCATGAAAAATTTCGTGGCATATATCAATCCAAAGAGCAGCTATATCGAGATTATTTCAAGTCCATCATTTTTCATACGAGATATCATCACTCGTACTTATGATGAAAATTTCAAGCTTTCTTAAATTTTTTCATAAATTTCTTTCTATTCAAAGTAACTTTAATGTTATAAAATAATTTTGATACTTATCAAAATGATGTCGGTGTTTAGTAGATATGCAAACGTAACAACATTGACGTTTCTCTGATTTGTTCAAGGATTTTGTTCGGATAAATTTTTTTTTTTTTCTTAAAATTGTGCAAGTACTAATAACAAATAAATTGTACGCAATATTTTTTAACTTCATAGCACTTGGTATTACGTCCGAAAAAACGTCGTGTACATCACGTATGCGTACATATTATGATATTTGTGTGCAGTACTAGTGTGTAATATTTCTGTTTTGCAACACTAGCTTTTTAAAATTATAAAAATGGTGTTTATTGCGTAAACCTACGGTGTATATTAAGCGAGACATGAAAAGGTAGGAAAAAGATTTTTTAAATATAACATGTGGGATTATTGGGACTATTTCGACATTACAGCGTATCATGATCATTTCGAACGTGTTATCTCAAAAATGTGTATATTTCGTACGATGAGCGCTGAAAAGACGAGATGATTGTTGTACGTTCGATTTCAATCGAGTTGCAAAAGACTTTTTTTTTTTTTTTGTTCTTTTTTTTTACCCACCATGCATTTTTTTGTATTTTTTTTTTTCACTCACTCATATGAAATTTGTAATGTCTATTATTCTTTCAATTAATTGTAACAAATAATTTCAAAGCTTTTTAGAATTGACGTGGATTATCAGATATATGTAATACTGCACGCTATCGACGTCACGTTTGGCAGATGTATCACATCTATTGTTGAGAAACAAACGATTTGCAAGTATTTTTAGAAAAATGAATGTAGAATTGGTAGCTAGAAATTCACTGTCGTCGCTACAGAAAACAAGCGATAACACATTTATAGTATCTCCTGGAAATCTTGATGATTGGACGTGGTGTAATTTAAGGGTAACAGCTACTTGATAATTGATACAAATACATGCGTATTTTTTTTATTATTTTTTTTTCTTTTTCCGAATTTTTTATTCCGTCAAATTTTACAGAAACAATTCAAGTATAAAAATCTAGAGCGGCTGTATTTGATTTATCGTCGGAAACTCGAGAACGGTTACATGTCTCTATTTGTTGTGGTGCAATTGGCTTTGAGTATTGTCCACGGTATTGTTTTAATTTCCACGGTTAGTAAAAATACCTTTATAAAGTAAAATAGTAATTGAGATATATATATAAAACCCATTCACATATTCATAGGTGCATGTATGAAAAAATATATAAATTTTCACACCTGTTGGGCTATTGGTTGAACATTGATTTCAGGTAGACGCAATAAAAAATGTGATTGTTGATTTAACGGCGTGCGGACTGATAAATGCTCTATTATTTCCTGTGATTGCCCTTTCCTTTCGATCAGATTTGACTGTAAAAAATGTTTACCTGCCAATTTACTTTTCTTCTCTGGTTATTGCCTTCTTGGTCGCTGGAGACTTGATTGTTGTCATTTATCACACTCTATATAGTACTGATGAAGGCCTGTATTTCAGGTAAGTATACACACATGTACATGTAAGTAAAATAATGCTTTTTATTAAGCAAGAAAATCCAAACAGATAGGCAGTAAACATATGACATGCATGAACCGTTTTGCCTATAGTATAATTATAATATATAGTGCACCCTTGCGGCACGCAGTTGGGGGTGGAAATTATTAATTACTATCATTAATCGTACTTTTTTAGACCTCCAAACGCAACGCACACTCTTCTGGCTTGTTACATATTTCTCCCTCTATCAAGTAACGCTCACGCCTTCATTTTAGGAGTAACAGCTTCACTTTGCTATCTTGCGAGTCTTTTACTTATTACCTACAGAAACGATTCGGACTTTGACGTCAAGGTACTTACAACTGGGTACATTTTTACTAGATAGATGTAAGTATATTATTCCACATCACTTGGCTTTATTTTTTTGTCATGGATTTTCAGATAGCTACAGATTTCATGTACCATACGTGCGTAAACTTTTTGGGGCTCTACTTTCGTTTCATGAATGAAATAATGATTAGAAGATCCTTTCTGGATCGGAGAAAGTATGTAGAGTCGACACTCCGGCTCAACTACGAAAAGGATCAAGAGGTACGAAACATTATTATTTCTCTTAAATAGTACATTAACAATTTAATTTTTTCGCTATCCTTTTGTCTATAAATATTCATACCGATGATAATCATATACATACATATATGTTTTGTTAACTTGTTAATTTTAAGAGGTAGTTTATATATTTACTACTGTCCATAATGGTGTTTATACACGTACACGTATACGTACTTATGTCTCGCAGGAACAGCTAACGAGAAGCATTTTGCCTCCACATATTGCTGCCAAAATAAAGAAAAATTTTCGAGATATATGTAAATTTGTAGAGGAGCATAAAATACCTTCGTTTTACGAGGAAAACTCGACATGTTCATTTTCATCATCATCGTCATCGATATTGAAGTATTAAAAAAAAAAAAATAAAAAAAATAAAAATAATAAAAAAAATTAAGCTAACGTTTTATTATTATTATTATTATTATTGTTGTTGTTGTTGTTGTTATATGTAAACATCAATAATAATATGCTATCCAAACAATTGATAAGCAACTTAAATTCAAATACATTTGGCTTGCACTCTCAGGGATTTGTACGTTGAAATACACAACGACGTGAGTATTCTGTACGCCGATGTGGTGAACTTTTCGGGATTGACAGTTACGCTGCCTGTAAAAAAGTTGGTTGAAACCCTAAATGATCTATTTAGCAGCTTTGACGAAGCATCCGAAAGGCACAATGTTCTTAGAATCAAGTTTCTTGGTGACTGTTACTACTGCGTTAGTGGCTTACCACTTCCAAATTCACAGCATGCAAAAAGTTGTGTCGATCTCGGTACGTTGTTTTATACTTATTACCATTTTCATAATATTATTTCAAACAGCAGCTACTAAATACATAAATAATCACCTCCTTTGTAGGCATAGATATGATAAATATAATTGAGGGAGTTCACGTCAGGGTACAAAAAGAATGTGGCGTTGACGTTAATATGAGAATAGGAGTCCACTCTGGTAAAATCATTTCAGGAATTTTAGGAATTAATAAATGGCAATACGATGTCTGGTCGCGTGACGTCATCATAGCAAATAAAATGGAACAGACTGGCGAGGCTGGTAAAGTTCACATCACTAAAAAAACAATGGGCCTTTTAGACATGAGCACATACAACTTCAAACCAGTGACCAATTTGAATAATTCCATTCTTCGTAAATATGGAATTTTTCAAAGCTATCTCATTGCTCCCAAAGCACTCGATTTGCAGCTTTCATTGGTTATTATTCATCTTTTGACGCTATTTATTATATTCTTAAGATATAATATGTAGACTATTAGTGATCCGCTGTATTGAGTTACTTACTTTTTTTTCATAGTAACGTCGCGTCTCTTGGTTAATCACATTTTACTTTACAAAACCGTCAAGGGGGTTTTATAAAAAAAAAATTATGTGATGACCGGGCCTTCGAAATTGATTGATTGCAAGGTTCCTCGATGATAGATAAACAAATAAACTAAAATGGATAAAAGTTGAAGAACATTGATCTTTGCTTTATTAATTTTTGAACATTGACATGCTCAATTATTTAAAAATGAAATTATTTATAAAAGCATTTTATACCAACTGATCGATTTTATACCAACTGTTTACGTTCAGCGTGTTTTTTTACATGAACGTTTGTTTTTAGAATGACGATTTAAAATCAAGCCTTTTTTGTTCGGAGAATGTTCCCTTATCCTGTAACAATAAGCATCCTCATGGAAAGTGGTAACGAAATTACCTATTGATTCATACAGCTTTTGTCGTATTGAAACACACATACATATGAATGAATGATGTTCCTAAAATTTTTCAGTAATCAAGCGGACGCGTACGCCTGTGGTTCTCGAAGAAGGACTCATTTCATGGATTCGTGTCTTCGCGATTATCATTTAATGTTGAAAGCCGCAGACGCCGAAATGGAAAAAGCCATTCAACAGATGCCTCTGAGTAAATGGGAGTAGGTTTATTTTTACGATTTTCAGTACTTACACTGCAGTCTTTTGTGTAATTTTATAAATTATCTGATACAAATATACCTACATTGTGTACATACGGTACCTACAATATTATAAGTACATGTGCAAGAGTACTCCTTCAAATAATTTCGATTAATCTTTAGACAGTGGTGCAAATGGGACAGCATTAACCCTCTATTTTTGACGTTCTCACGAATTGGTTGGGAAATACCATATCTAAGAGAGCCAGATCCACTTTTCAAATTTTACGTTGCATGCGCAGTATTCGTTTTATTTTTCGTCGGATGCATCCTGTTTTTTCCGATAGCTGCTGTTTATCAAAAAAAGTAAGTGTTACCTCTTTTACCGTCACAATGCAAGTAGTAGTTCAAAGAAATCGTTAAGTAGAAAAATACATCGATATTTTCGCTAAATCAAAATTTTTAATAAATTCAACGAATTAAATTTCAAACCCTTACGTTTAATTTGACGGCATACCAGAAAACTCAGTTGCGTATATATATNCATCAGGACTTTGACCTTGAGTTTTATTGATAGTCATAGAAAAAGCTAAGGTAAATGGAAATTGTTTTCTGTACAACATAAATAGTAGCTAAGAAGAGTTGTTTGTTTGTAGTGTTATTCTTGGAAAAAAGACTTTTTTTTTTTTTTTTTTTTTTTTTTTTTTTTTTTTTTTTCCAATCCTCACAACTACATTTTGAAACATTTTGTTAATATTAACCAAGTGCTTTTATTAGCTCATACTTGGCCGTTGCAACAGTAACAAGTTATGGAGTAACTTTGATATTTGTGTTGAGTCTGATTCCATTGACATGGACTCAGTTTTTATGGAGCCGTCATAAAAATTTACACGATGAAAGCGAAAATGACATCAAACAACAACCGTCTCGACAAATTTTAAATTTTTTTTATCAAATGAGTGTCAAGGTATTAACCATGAATCATCTTTCTTTTGCCAAATAAAAATTTTCATTGCTATATTTTATGCAGGTAGTTTGGAATCAAGTTCTCAGAATATTTCTTTATTTTGTGATTACGTCGATGGTCGCAATGACTGCTGTTTTTGTTTTTTTGGTAAAATACATCGTCTATTTGTATCAATTGCATTAAAATGATTATAAAAATTGATAATTACAGATAGAAAGTGAGACAGCCTATAAAAATAATTACTACCAGAGTAGTGATGGACAAAATAATAGCAATACCAACATAAATACGACAAATTTTTCCAAGACTGAAAAATTCAACTCCACTTGTGTTTCACGCCCTTGGGTAAATTTTTTCAGTGCTTTCAACACGGTTGCCAAAGAATATCACATATACATTATTATTCACGTTGGGACGTATTTTCATTGACAACACATTACGTTTAATCGACCACACTATATATTATTTGGCTACTTTTGTCATATTTTATTTTTTGTGCTACAAGTATGTACTTTTTATTTATTTAAGCCATCAACTGAAACTTGTGCACTGGCCATTTTTTCGACTTTTGCATTTCTAAGAATTCATTTTCTTCTAAAACTGTGTGCTGGAATATCAATTACAACTTTTTACGCTTGGAACATTTGGGATTTACAATCTTCTGTATTCAAGGTACTTATTTAGATAATTTATTAATTTAATTTGAATTGTTGTGTTATATAGATCAGTATGATATATTAATTTGAATTTTCGAAGCGAACACAAGTCACTATTTTGGATGCTTTTAAAAAATCCCCAACAATTATAAATACAAACATATGTATGTTGCATGAATTTTAGAAAAATATTTTTAGTTGGGACTAATATTGTTATGCCAAACCCTCCCGTGTGTGTCCAAGAGGTACTTTTACCGTTGAAATAAACAGTTCAAAAATGTGTTCTGCGGGAATCGAATCCTCGACTCCTGTATAAATTTGATTAGTGTGTCTAAATCTCTCGTAATCTTGGTGTTACTACTTATTTGTGTTAATTGAGAATATTTACACAGTTCAATGGTGAAACATGGAATCCTTACATTGACAGTGGACTGGCGCATATCTTAACAGTCTCGTACTTGACTATTTCCTTACACTTGATCGATCGTCAAGCGGAATATCTTAATAGGCTCAACTATCTGTGGAAACGCCAATTAACAAAAGAGCAAGACGAAGCTTTCCATACGAGAAACGCAAATAAGTTACTTTTGAGAAATATTCTTCCAGAACACGTTGGTAAGTTCCTGATTATCCATAATGACTGTTTTTTTTCATTACTGCATACATACACCTACTTGACGATTTTACCACGAGTAAATAACAAACTTGTGCGTCGTCTGATTTTCCGTTTAATTTTTTTATTACAATAAAATGAAATGGCATGTTTATTTTTACAGCTGACTTTTATCTAAATATGGATAGGACCGAAGAAAATGCCCTTTATTACGAGGCTCATGATCATGTTGCCGTTATGTTTGCGACATTAACAGATTTGTCGATTGATGAAAGTAATATTTTAATTGACTTTAATGAAATCATATGCCACTTTGATAAATTGCTCTTTAAGCCAAATTTCATGTGTAGAATAGAAAAGATCAAGCTAGCAGGTTCCAACACATATTTTTTAATTATCGCACCATCATCACGCCATGTGAGCACAATTTTCCTTAACCACGAAAATTTTCATAAATGTTTTAGGAACGACGTATATGGCCGCTTGTGGTTTGGAAACTTCCAAGGTAAATAATCAAAGATCCAACGTTTCCACGCGCGACATGGAATCGAGTTATAACGTAGTCAAAGTGATGACTCAATTTGCAGCCGAAATGATGTCTACTCTTGAAAAAATGAAGACTCAATCTAGAAAATCTTACAAGTAATTATATATTTGTTTATTCTTGGTGATGCGTGCACTTATTTTTTTTTCTTCTATTATTATTGTTATTATTATTATTATTATTATTTTTTTTTTTTATTACAACATAGAACGCGACATGTTAACTAAAATCATCGGTTATTAATATTTATTCATATATTGCCTGGATATGCATTATTTTAAAAATATATATAAAACGCACACCTACAATAGCTGGCTTTTATTTACGACTCGTATATATTTTATTTACCTTCACTTTATTTTGTTAGATTAAGAGTTGGAGTTTCTCATGGCGAAGTAACTGCCGGCGTAGTTGGTGCTCAAAAGCCTTTGTATGATGTGTGGGGCGATGCTGTCAATATGGCTTCAAGAATGGATACAACTGGAGAACCAGGAAAGATACAGGTAATATGCTGTATTACGGTATGTGAGACGAAACATTTTTTTTTATGACAAGCGTAACTCCATATTGTATGACGTCCCAGAAAAATAACAACTATCTCTCTCTATATCTTTCCCCAATTTCGAAGACTGAATCCATAAAAAAAAAAAAAATTAATGACTTTGTACGTGTAGTGTAGAATGTGCTAGGGTATCGATGAAATACTTAGTTTTTTTTTTCTTATCAAATTTTAATGTTTTTATAATTTTTTTTATTAAGATTTACCAACAATCATAATACTATATGCCCTCTCCTTGACATTGAATTAAATAATAGCAAAGCCTCGTTTATCTACAAAAAAGTTATACTCGTTAAAGTTTTTTTTTTTTTTTTTTTTTATTCATTTTAATGGAATAAGGAATACCTTATTACAGAACTTGTACTTGGTAAATTTGTAAATAGATTATGACATCTTAACGCCAGTGATGGTAATATATAATTTTTTATATCGAGCGTACTTTGGTCATGTTTTGTATGTAAGGCTGCATAATATTTTACACAAAATGCAGTTCTATGTTTACTTTATTCACTCATGTTTCTTTTAAAAACAAGTAACTGTATCCTCGTTATAAATACGGTATATAACTTGTGATAGTATAAAGTCTAATTCGTCACCAACACCGTGTTTCACGTAATTGTACTAAAATTTGAAGAAAAGTACTGATTTGGTACAGGTTACAAGGGATACAGCACAGCTATTAGAGAATGAAGATATAAAGTGTCATCTTCGGGATGAAATTTGGGTAAAACCCAAAGGCTTTGTGACGACATATTTTGTGGGACTCGATGCTAAAATGGAGCTTGAAGTAATAATACGTAAAGAAAATACCAGTTTGTAAAATGTGGAATAAATCTGTTTAGTCACTAATAAATTAATAATAAAGTTTACATGTTGTAAAAGAAAATTAAAATTTTTGTAGATGCACAGCTTTAAGTGATATTCATGAGTCAAATTTTTTATTACAATGTACTATATGTTTGGATATTGATATGGTGCCTAGTACATAATTTTTAATGGTATACATACAGTGGAAAACTAGTTACAATCAATCTTGAGAAAATGCATCATGATGCTCTTGAGCCGCAAATGATGATACTTGTATAGTTTTACGTGCCTCTTGCGCATCGACCTCCAAACTTTAATCAAACATCTTATTTACTTTATTCTTGGTTTCTAAAAATACATTTTACAAATTTTCTCACTTTAAGAACCACGTGATCGATAAAAAAAAAAAATTCCTTTTAAAATAGGATTTGGTGTGCACGCCTATAACAACATTTTCTAAATTGCTTATCTGTTTTCAGAGTTTCAAGAGTTTTTCTGTTCGATAGATTTATTGTAGCTTCTGTTTTACTCATTGGGATGTATTTTGTCTTGAATATTATTATACATAAACTCTGTCCATTAATGTTTCGTGTTCTCTATGGCTCAATAGATGACAATTTGTGTAATCATATTTGTTTATATAACCTTGGTACTGGTTGTGTAAAAAGTACATGAGTCTATATTTTTGATGATTCGCCAGTGAATTTACAATAAGTGTCGCAATCATACCCCAAGCGAAAATTATCTCATTCATTTTTATTGTTTATAAAGAAAAATAATAACTAATAATAACAAATGACGAAGTCCAAATTTCAGACTATAATAATATTTTTCGCCCTCGGGTGGTTTTGGGAGGCTGGTACTTCCTCGGGCGAAAAAGCAGTTTTCCGGAACTCGTTCGAAAAGTCTCCTTTACGAACCTCGTTACGTCCCTCGCCTTCGGCTCGAGCCGCAAACCTCTCGGTTCGCAAACAAAGACTTTTCAAACTCGTAGGAAAACTACCATTGTAACTTTCCAATAAATTAATTATTATCAGATGTAATTTTTTTTTTTTTTTTTGTGAAAATTGTATCAAAAACTTAAGTTTTGTTCTCTTATTAAATCACGGTAACCAATCACTCTCACGAACAATTAGTAATAGTTTGTAAAAGTTTTTATCAGTTGTTGAAAAATTTTAAAATAATAAGTATAATAACTAATACATATTATAAACTATAATTTTAGTTCCGACCGATAAATTTTTAATAACTAAAATTTTTCTTCCAGAGAGCTCTTGCTTAGCTGTTTACATGAATATCATTGCCTTTTGATTGCCATTTGCCACGTGATTCTATTTTTTCAAATACGCCAATCTGTTTTTGATTGCACAAGCTTTCTTGTGTGTTTTCAGTATTTTCGATAAGAATACCGATGTCCTTTTTCGTAATGAAGGTTTACAATTTGTCTCTTCATTTTATCAATCGTATCTCAAATTTTGTACAGTAATGTTAAATATACATTCAAGCTTATTAATGGACTTGAAAAATTTAATTGATTCAGATGATATTTTATCCAATGAGTTACGACAAACAATATATTTTTAGTCATATATTACAGAAAAAAATCCTCCCTCACGAAAAACAGCACCGTATCAAAATAACCATCCAATCGATAAAAATTTTTTATTGAAATAAAAAAATCATAATTAGCTGCTAATCCACATGAAATGGTCACAGTATCGAGACATAATTGATGAACTAGTACTTTCTCATTATATATAAATGTTTTCGAATCATCATCACGTTCCACGATACAAATGTTATTAATAAAAAACCATATATTTTAGCGTATAAATTTGTTTATTATTTTTTAAATATATTTTAAACAATATAATTCTACAACATAGCATAAAAATGTACAAAGACTCGAAAAAAAGTTCCTACACCTTCATACAGCGTTGTAAGAAGTGTGATTGGGTTTAAAGATTCATGCTTACGGATTTTCATATCTAAACATTCACACTTACAAAACGTTTTTAAACATCCTTTTTTTTTTTTTTTTTTCAGCACCTTGATTGCAACTGTTATTTTTTATCCTCAACTAATCGTAGTACAAAGAAGCAGAAATAAATTACAAGGTTTGACAGTTAATTTCATAAAATCTTTTACCACACCCGTGCAATATCTTTTTATACAATTTATCTGATCTGGTCGATTTGTTTTGCCTTCATTTGATTTCTGTCAGTATGGTGCTGCTAATTTATTTGAATGTTTTTACATACTTACACGAAAACATAAGAATGTTTGAGAATGTTAGTTCATTAAGTTTAAAAAAAAAAAAAAAAATCCTTCATTTCACTATTCTCATGAATACCTTTTATGCACACATACACGCGCATGTAAATTCAGTCTCTCTCTAGTTATGCTGGCCTTAATACTAATTGTATATGATACAGTAATATTCAGATAACGAATCTCGAGTATAAAATAGAGTGGATGCCACGTGTTGGATCGAGTAAAAAATATTATGTAAAAATGTTTATTTTCAGTCGTTTTACATTTCTTAGCGTTAGTAGGCAGCGATCAGTTGTCTATACACACTAATGACGAATTATCAACTTGTTACCGCATGCCCCTTATCAAATATCGTAACAATAAAAGTAGAATATGTATTGTATTTTCATTATTACGACAAGATCACGTATAAAAGTTTAAAAATAACTATTTCGAAATTTCTCAACATGATAAAAAACCAAAATTTCATTAATAACTTTCAACTAAAAATGTAAATATTCTACATTTTTATTTACAATCAAGAATTTTTTACTTTTTACATTTTTAGTCGCTTTAATCGTTAACGATACATAAAAATAATAATATAATTACAAAGCTTATCACTTATCCTGTCTCTAAAGTAATATCTCAATACAGTTGACAGGCTATGAATAATGAATGATATTTTTTGTACAGCATCTTAAAATTTTGGAAAAATGAAGTTGAAAATTTTAATTTTTCCAAACATTTTTACAATGTAAATATTGTTTATCAGTTCATTATTAGCTAAAAAATTTGACTCTAGTGTATATCGATACGATAACGATTGAATTTTATGTATATACTTTTTAACAAATTCTATACATACGCCATGCATACATATAATATATACATATACCAGTGTTATAAATCTTTATTGAACAACCATGTCTTAACATTTAGATTATTGCTCTTAGCAAGTTATTATTTTTTAATGATTAATGCTGATAAAAAATTGCAAATTGTTTTATGATTAATATACATTTGAAAATAATGGTAATTTACATTGATGGTAATAATTACCTCTCTCGTGAGGCTCAATCAAAGCTTCAGTTGATGTAATTAGCGATGTATGATGTGAAATTCAGCCCTTATGGCAAAGTCGAGTTAGAACCTACACTTTATGTGATTGTATAATTAACAAATTTAATTATACACTGGCTCCTTCCAGTGAACCATACATCTATGCATTAAGGACTAATCAACACTACTTTGTTTAGACTGACTTTCACAACAACTATCTCTAATAAAATACGCCGCAATGTAAAGTAATACAAGAATATCGATCAATGGCTTTATCTTTTACAACTTCATTACTTATGATTATTTGCAACGTTTTTAATAAAAATTATAGTACATACCAGAACATCTTTGATCTTTTTATAACTTAACATGCTACAAACTTTAAATTTGATGGCCCTTGTTGTATTTTAAATAATGTTACAAAATTGTGCTGGAAAATATTCAGAAATTTTTTAACGGAATGTATTGTGATTAATGGGAGCTTGATACAAGATAAAATCTCTTTAAATTAAATTCAATATTCATTTTTTAAAATGGAAAACATTTTACTACGGTCAGAGCAATGAAAACAAGAAAAGGGCATTTTTATAGTAATTGGAATAAAACTGATGAATATAATCTCCCCTTTCTTAATTAGTGTTCAAGTATAGGTCTACTTATTAAATTTACTTAAAATGTGTTAATTTTTTTTTTTTTTTTTTTTTCTTTTACCGCGTTAAAGGAACTGTTTGCAACATTTTTGCTTCAATGTTATCAATATTGGAAAAAACAAAAATTATTTATCTTACAAAAGAATTTATTTAAGATGCTCATGTGCACGACACTGTACATGCACTTGACTACAAAACAATTTGTCACACTTGTTATTATTTACCTCGTATGGTTGACTTTTTGCCTTCGAAATGTAAATCTATGGCTTCCTATTGCATCAAATTGATTCGTCTATTTGATATATATATATATACACACACCATGTGGCATGACAAATTTTAAATACACTAGCCGGTAATTGTAAAAGAGTTTGCATAGTTATGCTATAAAGTTTATTGGTCGATGTCAGACTTTTCTCGTCAAACTTGAGTACTCGTCAAAGTTCCCAAAACACTTTTGGACGCGTCGACAAAAGCACTCAATTTTCTCCACTCTTTCCGTTATGCACTGATTCTACACTATTTTATAAAAGTTTTTGATCGATACTTTTATTCGATTAAAACTTTATAGTACCATTTCTATTTTTTTTTTTTTTTTTCTCATGAGGACGATGAGCAGCGGCTTCTCTTTATCTCTTTCATCAACTGCTCGTTTGATTGTACTTATAAATACGGAGAAAAAACAAGAGATGGAACAAGAGGACCTTTTAGAACATTGTGTCAATATTGAATCCAGATTCAAGTGAATTGAGTAATTCTTGTGGGTTAAAATTTGGCGTGTCACCTGTTGAAGCCAAATTATCAAATATGTCAAAAGATAGGTCATTTGCGGCAACATCAGATTGTTGGTGTTGCTGTGGAGAAATCTGCTGAAGTTGTAAAGAACTACGCGCACTTGGATTGGGTACTGCAGCGTTATATCGTTGATGCGAATGTACTGGAGATCCCGCTGAAAATGCGTAGGAAGTAGTCGGTTTAGCGTGTAAGCACTAATCCATAAATAAAAATGTAAATATTGAAGAAAAAAAAAAAAAAAAAAAATTTACCAGTTCCATTGCCAGATGTTGACGAAACGATTACTGCGTTGATGGATTGTGTTTGTGACATTTCAAGTTGCATAGTCATTTGATTACCAGCTTGTTGATGCTGTTGCTGTTGCGTAATGGTAATTTGCTGTGGCATCGGACAATTATTTATTCCAGCGTTAGTTAACGTTCCATTACCTCTTAGTACTTGCTGTTGATGTTGCATTTGGGATGCATTCATTTGAATACCACCACTTGTTCCGCTCATTCCAAAATTTCCTACGAGGCATTTTTTCACACCCAAATTGTTACTACTGTCAAACTTGATGATTCAATAACTCAATCGTAAAAAAATGAACTTAATTCAACGTTATTTCAACTTATTAGAAACTTGCCAAGCAGTGTCTTTTATTTTTAAAAACCTTTATGAATTTTTACAAATTTTAAAAAAACTTTTGGAAAATGGTGTTGAATCAAATTGACATGGTCTTGCATTTTCTCTGCTTAAAATTACATTGGGCCGCAAAATAACCCCGAAGACGATGACACGTATCCGACGAAAACTGCTATCAAGCGATTAAAAAAATGAGAGAAACATCCAATCATCGAGTCAAAGAAACTGTATGAAACTGTCTGCAAAGTTGCTGAATGAATCGTACATTCCCGTTAAAAAAAAAAAAAAGGTCAAAAAATTATAGATTATTTGTTTTACACAACACCCGCCAACGTAAGATCCAGAATATTTTAAAACTGTTTATGATTAAATTGTTTACTAATTAAAAGAATTGACATTGAGACACTACAGCTTACAAGTCATAAATACCTTGTTGTTGTTGCTGCTGCTGTTGTGAATGATGCTGCATAAAGACCTGATGCCATCTTTGTGAAGTACCACGAGATGAGACTCCATTACCAAGAGCATCTACTTGTCCAACGTTCACGTTTGGAGGCCGTTGATGGTTTGTTCTTGGATATCCTATTCTTTGTTGCATTGGGTGTAGGCCTCCTATCGTGTTTACGTTTCCAGTGGTATTTATGCTTACCGGCGACCTTATTCCAATGCCCACACCTGCATTGGCATTACTCATGTATAAAGAATTTGTTCCAGCATGCATTGCCGACTGCTGTACTACTTGTTGGGGTCTCATCATTGGGCCTAAAATATTTTTTGTATAAATACAACGATTAAATAATAAAAGAAAAAAATGATTTACCAGAGGGAGGTATTGGTTGCTGCTGATTGATTCTGCGAATGGGATTTGAGTTTCCGAATTTTACCGACTGCCCTATACTGTTAATGTTTGCGTGCATTATTTGCGCTTGAGCTGCCTTGTATTCCGGTGGAGGTGGTCTAATAATTCCTGCAGCCATGTGCTGTTGTTGTTGTTGTAGAGACTGACACATTCGTAATGACGTTGCATAAAAAATTTTTAAAAGTAAAAAAAAAAAAATAATTTTTAAGCGATGAATTTGTACCTGTGTTCGCAACAATTGCTGTTGCTGCTGAAACATTTTAATTTGTTGCTCTGAAAGCTGCGCTCCAGCAAGAGAGGTCTGTTGTTGCTGCTGCTGATTCATTGATTGCTGCTGCTGATTAGTATGAGTTCTATGTTGTTGAGCTTGTTGTTGTGACTGCTGTGACTGTGCAGCAGTAGGAGTCGTCGCGGAATTTCCCGAACCAGATGCTGCAGTTGCCCGCTGCCTCAAATTTTGTTGCGTAAAATTTATCGTTTGTGTCTGTGAAACCGTGCAATATGTATCATTTTGGTTTCCAGGAATTCCTTGTGCATTCTGCTGTTGCTGTTCCGTCTGAGCTTGTTGTGGCTGCTGTTGCTGTTGGTGTTGATGATGATGTTGTTGGTTGAAATACATACCTTGCTGAGTGGCAACTGATACGATATTTGGTTTTAAATCACCAGTAAGTTGCATATGTTGTCCAGCTGATACCTGTTGAAAAAAAAAAAAATCCTCTTGTACAGTGAATGATTCAATTGATTATTTAAGGATCGAGGATACATTAAAAGTCAATAATCTTACTTGAATCTGGTGAGTAGGATTATTGATGTGCAACTGCTGCGCTTGATTTATCTGAATGTTTGGAGCAGACGTGCCTGAGCCCGAAGAGGGCCGTGGAGGAGTCGAGCTGCTATAGCCTCCCTGAGGAGTTGGACCTTGATTCGGTGCTTGTGCTTGCGAAATTCTCGGTGGAAGAGCATAGCTCGGACTGCCGTGATTTGGCATTGAGCTCGGGCTTCCATATGGTGAATACTGCTGCTGCTGTTGTTGCTTGTACGTTGTAGGCCCGTTCGGACCCATTGATGATTTAGTGCTCTGCTGCTGTTGCTGCTGCTGCTGCTGCTTTTGTTGACCAGCTGTGCGTTTATTTATTTCAAATTGATTGTTGGGCTGTTGATGTTGAGTAAAAACTTCCGTTTGCTGAGTTTGCTGAAAACCAACAAGTAGACTACTATTCACGCTATTGTTTTTATGATACGGTATGCCTTGTTGAGTTGTTGCTGATGCAGGTCCACCATTAGAGCTGCCCAAATAATCTGCAGAACCGCCACTAAATTGTCCAAACTCGGCGTAAGGTGAGCGTGCGTTCGAACCTCTGGCCGCAGCAGCTGCCGCGGCAGCCACCGCTGCAGCGGCTGGTGAATTGAAACCACCCATACCAAGTTGCTGGCTCTTGTGTTGGTGCTGCTCGGCCATTTGTTTCAGAGTTTGCGCAGCGGGGCTCATCTCGGATTTATAGTCCAAGCCTGGCGCAGAATAGGATAAACGTGACGATGATGATGACGGCGTCGACGACGAAGACGACGACGAATACTGTTGCGTCAGTTGACCCTGTTGCTGATGCTGATGTTGATGCATAACTTGGGGTACTTGATCCTTGTCTTCCTCGAGTTTCACGTGCACATTCTGACCATTTCCAGGAATATTGCTCTTAATGCCCATGGCACCGGTACTGCCATTATTATTATTGTTGTTGTTGGTGCTGTTTTGGCCGTTCAGACCGATACCAGTCTTTTCGTCAAAGTCTAGGTCTTTGATAAAGTCCATTTGCGGATGAAAGTCAGAGATTTCGGAAATAAGGTCCTTAAAAGCATCGTCATCAGTCGCTTCAGAGCCCATAAAGTTGTCAAAGCCTGGGAAACAAGGATCCTTCTCGAGAGCTGCTGCACACTGCTCAAGGTCAAAGTCATTGTCAGGCTCCTGTTTGCACTCTACTAGACTATTAATAATATCTGCTGCCGAGGTCGGACCGGGAGTTGTGGTCTGTTGTTGCGGCTGCTGATGGTGGTGGACAGAGCCGTTTGTAGCAGCTGCAGAAGCAGTAGGTCCAGAAGCTGGCGTTGACGAGACCCCTGTCTGTGGCTCGCTCTTTGGCGATGTCGTTGCGCTCAAGAGATCGCTTTTAACAGAGGCATTGGTCAGCGCTTTTACGGTTACGTTAGTAGAGATCTGTTGGGTTTGAGAGTTTGCAGCTGAAGTCGTAAATTCAAGTTGCTGTACAATTTCGACGGAAAATTTGGTAAGAGCTTCGGTCTGGCCGACACCGTTTCCTCCCCCTTGCTGTGGACCACCGTTACCAGCTCCCCCAAGACTGGTGTTTCCTGTCATTAATACATTTATAAAGAATGAATTTGATGGATTAACGTGCCCGATACATCAAACAAACACAACAGATTCCTTAATAACAAACCGTGGGTCGAATTGGTCGGAGGCACCTGAGATCCAGTTGTTGAACTACTAGTGCCGTTTGGCGTTGAATTGTTGCAAGCATTACTTGATTGATGTTGAACATGAGCATGATGAGAAATGCTGGTGCTCGAAGACTGCGTGCATTGTAGTTTAACTGATGGTTCGCCAAAACCTCCGTCACCATTGTTACTACCAGTCGTCTCTAATTCTTCAGCTGTTCTTTTCAAGAACTTTTGTTGCTAAAAATTTTCAAACATTATTTTTTTTTTTTTTCTGTTCCAACAAATACGTTACTTGTATTATCTTATCTATATTTAATGAGCTGATTTATCAAAATGAATATGAAATTGTTAAACAAAATCGAAAAAAAATTTTTCTCGAGCGTTTTTATTTATTTTTTTTGTTTACCTTTTAACGTTTATAGCGCTTATGGTAGGAAAAATCGAGTTTGCACCTGATGCGCATTCAACCACAGGACAAGGACAAAAAAATCCACGAGAACCTGATGGTCTTTGACATGTACCACCATGTACGAAAATACATTGTTATTATTATTGCAGATTAAACCATGAATGTTGGAGTTTGATATATACCATTTCCACCAAAGATGAGTATTTTAGTTTACTTTGTTGGATAATAAATTAGATGAAGATGAAAAAATGTTTTAAAAAAGAAAAGGAATGATATGGTTTTTTATTTTTCTACATTTATGGCGGTGAAAAGAGGAGTCAACAAGTTTTGTGTTTTGGTTCTTCAGGATAGCTAATCATTTTTACGTTTAATGTTTAAATACTAAATTATTTTTTAATTTAAGCAGTAAATAGTCATGCAAGCAAACAGATAAGGATGTTTTGAGGTCTCTACAATCACAACCGGTTTATAAGATGTAGTTATGCATTCAACATACACACATACTTTACAGGCTTATTCTGAGCAAGCCTCGAGCTCTTCCTTTCAGCAAGTTCAATTGAACTATAAGTATACTCTAACGAATGACATTCATCTACACGCAATACATTATATTGTGCGCTAACGATTTCTTAATGTAAAAGAGTCGTGCATTTTTTCAAGTTTTTCAAGTTTGAAAAGTCTTGATATTTTGCTTAACAAAAACTTGAATGATTATTATTTTAAATAAAAAATGAACATTATTGCGTGCACTTGTAAGTAGGTCGATTCCCATTTGTAATTTTTAAATAATCGAGGAGGAGGGTTTTTATACTTTTACTTTGCCAAATATTTTGCTTATGTGGCATTAAAGTTGAAATAAAAACACCGTACAAGCGAGTAGGAGAGGCAGAAAGAAGAATATCACATTCGTAGAGAATCTATACCAACATGAACGATAATAAAAAAAGTTGCACAACTGTACCTATAGCAGCAGCAGAAAAAAAAAAAAAAAAAAAAAACCAAAATAAGCAAAGTGAGCCCGATTAGGCTTTTACAGCCTGATGCTAATAAGTGTAGTGCGAGCGATGCATCGGAGGACAGTTGACAGCTGTCACACTCGCTGAGGTGATTCTTGCATAAAATATATATAAGTAGTTACTGCCACATGATGGCTCTGTCGGTAGCGTGTCTGCCTACAGATCTTGATGGCCGGGGTTCAAATCCCATTCTGGACAAAAATTTCATCATTGAATGAGGTTTTTTTCTGGATGGGAGTTGTACTTCAATAAACCTACCGATCCATCTACCGTTTCCTCCTACTGTTATTAAACCCAACGTATGGCTAAATACACTTTATGGTGTCAAAATAGCCATGTCTGAGCCCTTAAGGGGCGATGATGAATATAAAAAAAAAAAAAAAATATATAAGTAGTCACAAGTGCGCTGCGCGCAAGTCGCATGTGTGTCTCCACTATATCACTATCAGTTTCAGCTGGCGATTCAGCAAGTACCTATGTACATACATAAATACTTTAAAAAAAATGTTGGATCAATCTTGGAGTACATTCAATTTTCACAATGACCAATGTACATAATATACAAGTGACTCTCGCGGCTTAGCTGCAGCCAGCAAAGTCTACTTAGGTACCCGTACAATTGTATACGAGGCGTTGTATACAAGAAAATTAATGTACCTGCAATACCTGCATATATACAGGTACCCACACGGCGAGGAGAAGGATGGACGGATGGTTGGATGAGGCGGGGTACAGCGTAAGTATCTGCAGTATAAATACCTACAGCAAGCACGGAGAATGTATTGATTCCCAAGCCGCTGTTCTTGCAGGTGTGTGTGAGCACGTATAAAGTATATATATATATATATATATATACACATAATATGGCGTATGGAGGATCGTATGTGGTGTGGCTGTATACTTTGCACGCATATATTATTATGTAGTGTATCAGAGCGCGGACGATCGTCGACGGGACCCCAAAAAGATGCCGAAAGATCACTCATATTTACACTATACACACAATAATTATATACTTGACAACATTATGGCCATTATCTATTATCTATTTCGACTCAAAGTGCGCACACTACCGCACAATTGCCCGGTAATACATGCATATAAAAATGTATCACAATGTGTGTAAACGTAAATATATATCCTACGTTAGTTATTTCGTTATTTGGTGTCTCGTTACATCACACACCATACAAATCGCAACAACCTGCACCACAGAGAAATCTGAGATATCGACTTGTTTTACTTAATAATACTCATCAAGTATACGATTGCTTATCAATTTTTACTATTTGCTAACAGGATATACTTTTTATTTGAACGTCATTGTATTTTTGTTTGCGAAATTATACAACCATTTCATTTAAGATTTGATAAGATGTTGTGAAAACACACATAAATATAACTATGCGCTCTGCAACCACGTTGAAACGAATATAATTAAGTAGCACATAACAAAAATGTAATTCAAAGGATATTAATTATACTACAAATACGTTATTGATGCATCGAAAATACCGCTTAACAAAACATAATTTTTACTTCAATTTTGGGATATCTTATTGGAAAGTTTAAAAGATGCGAAACATCGCTGAAGTGTTTTTAGATTGATTAGTATCCAGCAGCATCTATTACCAGTTTCACGTATATTAGTTGTCAGCTGCATCATCGGCACACATATAATCTATATAGGACGCCGTTACCATCAACAATAAGAAAGAGGGAGGGAACAAGGGGAGAGTGAAAAAGAGAGGGGAAAGATCTCCCCCACCCACAACACATCTTGTTTTCCTTTTTTGTTTCTTCCTATCCATCTCACTGTAAGAGTAATACTGTACATAGGATATTTATTATTTTACTTACTTGCAAACACAAAACAACATGACTTTAATTTTATTTACAGTTTGCCATTTGGATTTGGTTAACTCGGTAGTTTGGTCGTCAATTTTTATCCTTCATCGCTCTTTAAAAGTTTTATAAATTCATTCTTAGATTCGGGAATTTAAAGTTTTTTTTCTTATTTCGTACTGTTTTGCAAATAATAAAGATTACCGTATTTTTAATGCATTTACAAAATATTTTTAATTCACAAGTAACAGTATTTGTTTTCAAGTGTTTTAAAACGAGAGAAAAATAATGGTTTTCATTCTACTCAAATCAGCATATCAATATTTCAATGAATGTGGTAAGAAAATTTTCAACAATCAAAAATACGTTTAAGGTGAGGTAAAGCATGTCTCATACGAGAAAATAAGACGACAAGAGTGTTGGAGGGCAACGAAAAAGACGAGGAATAGAAGAGAAGGGGAATTGCATAGGCAGTAGGCGCCATTACTGCGCGCAAGACCACCACCACACCGTCGTTTGGTTGCAATAACTGTTTGCTCTTTGTCCGTTCAGCTGCCTGCTTCTATACACACTCATTCTCTGTTTCTTTTCGCTTGCTCCCCCCCCCCCCTAACCCTCTAACTCGCTTTTTTTTTTCATAGAACATTTTTGACTATCTCAGGAGTTTCCATCTTATTATTATGAGATGGCATATTTGTCATACCTTCTCTTACAGTCCCCTCACCATCATTGTACAACAATAGTAATTATAGTAATGGAGGTGACAAAGAACAATATCCATCACCACAATGTAAATTTTATACAGGATCTTTTTAAAATTGTGTGTAAAGTATTCTTTGCGGATTAAAAAGCTTCATATTGAGAAATATTATTATCTAAAATTTCGAAAAGAACAATAAATAAATTTAAATCATATAAGATATTTGATTAATATTTCGTCTGACATCAAATTGTCGTTTTTTCAAATCTTTAGGTGAAATAATTTTTGTAGATGAAGTGTTGTATAAGATAATATATATAAATGGTGAAAAATTGTTCGGAATCACTAATTACGGACGTTTAAAGCTAAAGTCAAAACGAGCATATCGAAGAATCAGAGCTGAAAGAGAAGCCAAGTATCACACAATATACTCAATAACTGACTCAACTGAAAACGAAGTAGAGCGCGGATCAGAGCGGGGAAAGCATGGTAAAGAAGAGAAAAGTGCTGGGTGTGGTGGGGAAAGGGGAAAGGAAAGGAGATGGGACATAGAGAGAGAGAGAGAGAGAGAGAGAGAGGGAGTTGGAGTAGGTGGCAACAGCGCTGTTACATCCACACTACCCAATACCGCTTGCGATGTAGGTATCTCTGCGGTGTACGTTTTATTAGTTTGCTGCTCCCTTCTAAACTTTGTTAATCGTCCTCACCAAGGCGCAACATCAGCGTTTATAAAATATTGAGAAAATGATTCGATGGTATGGACCGTGATATGATAAGATAAAAAAATACCGGGTAGTTTGGTAGATGGATGAACATGAGTTTGGATATTATGTCCATAATTACTTACCACATGAACATTGGATGAAGCACCTAGATTTTCGTTCTGTTTTTTTTCATTTTTCTTTGGTTGTCTCTTATTTTTGTCTCTATCCAAAAAGCGCTGCTTGAGTAACAATGTGTCGTGATTATTTTGCTCGCAGAGACCATGAAAGCTTTGATCAAACTTGGGCACAAGATCGGTTTGTCTACGCCTGTAAGATTCAATTCTGCGACGAAGTCGATCGACAACAGCCTGTCTGCCTGCCTGCCTAAGCGGCAGTGCTTCACCCATCCCAGGTGCCTGACCCATTTGTTGCAGCTGTTGCTGCTGATGAGTTAGCTGCAACTGTTGCTGCTGTAAAGCACCGATATCTTGATGTAGCTGTACTTGTCCAACAATAGATTGTTGCTGTTGTTGTAAAGTTGCTAAGTTGTTTCTTGGCTGCAGCTGCTGAGAAGTTGCTTGGGCAATGGAGCCAGGGGGGCCTTGCTGGGGCTGGCAGGGCAGGAGCCCCCCTGCCTCCATACAGCTCCCGAAATCCACTGCAGAATAAGCCAGTTCACTCCAAGAGTCGTAAAGTTCGTCTTTTCTTTGTCCTCTTTTGTTTTTCGCTTCTTGGAGCTACCTCCTTGCATCCTAATTTCATTTCACTTTAGGCTAATACTTTGAATCAGCAAATTTTGATTTCTTGCTCCAAAAAGACCTCAAATATTATTCTGAAAAGAACCAATAATGGTTAAAATGAATCACTATAAAATGCGATGGTGATAATATTTTTGATTTGGTCACGTCACCAAACAAAGGAAAAATAAGAATGTAACGTTTGCACGTAAGTAAAATTAAACAAAAAAATTATTCTGTACTTACTGCTTAAACGTGTATAGTAGTACCCAACGTCAGTGTATAGAGAAAAAATCGAGCGCTGAAGGAGACGTGGTATATAATTGCCTGTTGCTGGATTACGAGCAAACAATTACATAACCTCACTTTTTTGTTGGTAATACTTGATTAATCAACACTTTGTAGATATTGCTAAACAATAACGACTTTGTGTCATAAAACACTTGATAGTATTAATCTTGGTGCACCAAACGTGTGAAACTAATCATTCGGACAAACGTCTAATCTGTAGAATAATTATTTAAGTACCCTTGAATTATTCAAGCTTTTTTAATATTTTATTTAAATTGATTTATTTCATGAAATAAAAAACTTATGCCACAACTTGTTTGAAATGTCTTTCAAGATTCTCCATTTCTTTTAATCAAATGAAAATGTAAACTTTTTTTTACCATTACCATTGAAAGGTTTAATTATATATATATATAAATTTTGGATATATTATACAAG